>JANSVA010000007.1:6061958-6079964 GCA_025504915.1 Erythroxylum reticulatum
GGGGGAATGGATTGTGGGGAAGCAACCACATTCATTCTCAATAGTATTTCAATAAACATAATCTACAAACAAATCAACATAACCATGATGTCCTACATTGTGGAAAGACAAATCACATGCACAATCATATTTCAGAACAAAAGTCCAATATGGAATTTAAGCAGATGATATTATCAAATCCTAAAAATGTGGAGGGGAACACCAAGCAATTACCTTCAGCATTTGGATTTGGTAATCATTTGCACGGCAGAATTCCTGAATGAATATGATTAAATGTCAGTAGCAAGATATTAAAATAACCAAAATAAAGCATAAGTGCCAGTAAATCTATAAATTGGTCAACACTTACAGATTTTATTACATGTGAGAAAAAGACACAAATAAGAAAAGAGAACAGAAGACAGTGTCCTCTATTCTTTGTTGGGGCAGAGGGTTAGGGAATTGGAAAAAGTTACAGCAGCACGTTCAAGAAATTGCAGTAAACAGAGGAGTTTACCACTTACCTCCATATCAATGATGAAACCTTCAACTGATCGATATGGTGTGTAGACAATAAGATCAAATTCCAAAGTCTGCAACATAGGAATTATGTTAATGCAAAGGACAAGCTGAAGCCAAAAGCAGAAGGGAAACTAAGCACTGCATAAGTCACTTCCATGCCTGAAGAACAATCATCTCATAATTGAGAATCATTTGATGATCTTGAGAAATCCCCTTACCCAGCTCCTCCGCTGACACATGATTCTCCTCTATCTTGCAAGCTGCATATATGCAAGTTAACCTGGGAAAAGAATCATCATGAATGATCGCAATAAGTTATTGTTAGGACTACAAAAACTAGTGATCCCATCCTAGGTCTCATTTAATAGCTTAAACTTTTTTATTTAATGGTTCTTTGACATGTTAACAAGGTGTCCATAACCAAGATATCGCACCTTTAAACCATTACTATCGTATTATGCTTTAAATTATGGTAGGCTTCTGCACTCGCCATATTTTTCCAACCAGCACACTTGTGTGTGAAAGGGAATTCAGTTAGTCAATTATGATCTTGTTCGACCTCTCCCAATGGCTTAAAGGTTTTTCACATGTAGGAACCAATCATAAAAGCACCTCATATACTACCTCATAACATGCCAAGTTTCAAATTACTTATTAGTTTATTCTTCCAATCAAATATGAGGCCAGAAAACAGAAAATAGAGTATTTAAAGAGTTCTGAAGAAGTCATACATTACATGCTTTGGATCATGTTCCATGACAGACCATTGAAGATAAAACCTTTTGAAGTAAATAAGAGCTGTTGCCTACCAAAATATACCATTTTAAAGAACATGTCAGTAAAACTTCGCACTAGTTATTTCACTTACTGTATCCCAATATTCATCAAAATACCTTGTAACTTGGAAACAATAAACTCACCTGGATTTTATGGGGAAAATAGAAGGCACTGCATACTTCTCTGAGCTTATATTCATAATACACTCGCATAAATTTTTCTTCTTCAACACTAAGTGGTTTTGGACGGGAATGCTTATCAGCTGCCATTTATCCATAATATTGGCTCCATCATAAACACATCAAGGTATTTTGGCCAAGAGAATCAGTTGTAATACTTGAAAACAAAAACCATTATTACCACTGAATAAAGAAAAGGTTTACCATTGTCTAACTTGTTACTGTGAGCTTGAGGGTACGATAAGGATCCATCAACATCTACTTCAATTCTAGTTGTCCCACTCTTCATAGCAGAAATACTAAGTCAGCATCAATATCACCATAGTGACTGAGTGAAGTTAGAGAGAAATAACATACAACTTCCAATGTCTGCTTTGCCCTCTGGTTAACAGCCTTGTATCTCTCATCCTGTATTTGAAATACAATGTGATGACTAAAACAAGAACATTAACACGTACAAATATGCCCCGCCCACTAAATTACTGTTAAACAAATTTTTAGCTTAGTGAAGCTTTGATTTTAACAAAACTAACAACAATTTTACCAAGTCCACTGCCACCGTTTCTCTTTTTCTTAATTTACTATGGCCAATTTCAAAATGGAGCAGCAGATAACATCAGGACTTCTCAATCGTGATTAGCATTTCTTTTTATAACACTAAATGACTGGGATAAACAAAACTCTTCCATTTAATTTCAATATGGAAATAACTTGCCACAGTAATTCCACACAGCATAACAATGGCATTGTCTCCACGATTACAACAATGAACCAAAATAATCATTCTACTTTCTATTGACATCTCAGAAATCAAGCAAATCACGTAACAGAATTACACTACAAAAGCAAAGAGAAATAATTCCTGCCCTTCTGATCTGAATTCACTCCAATCAATTTTTTGTTGTTTTCTCGGTGACAAAATAAGTCATTCTAAGAGATGAACACCATTACCAACTGTTGAGGAGTGAAGATCCACTTGACTCGGTGAGTAGATGTCTGAAAATCAGCCATAGATGACCCAATAAATGCAATTCAGCTTGCACTATTGGCAAATCAATTTTGTAATGATCTTTGGCTGAAGAACACAGAAACAGCAAAAGATCAAAGAACCAATTATATTTGCTGATTAAGTATAAAAAGAATAGAGCTTAAAAGGAAAACAATCTGTGACTTGTGTCACCGGACCTAATCATCTTGTAATAATCAATTCAAGTTGCGCCTAAGTACTATGGAGTCCAACTATGGGTAGAGATTTCATTAATATGCACGGAAACATAGATTAAAAAAAAAGTCGACATATTACATGAAATAAACTAGTTGCCAAAACAGGTTCTAGTGCGCTACAATCTCAGATAATGTTTCCTTGCCGCAAATCCAAACAAATTAATAAGCAAACCAATCACACAAGATATTGACCCAACCAAGAAATGTATGGACTTCAGCCGATTTCCAGTTTCATTGAAGTTCTGACTGCAAATAAATCACTGAATTCTGCTGGTAGTATCTAAATCGCTAGGGTCATCAGCAACTAAAGCATACGTTTTGTATTCATTTTTGAAAAATCATATCAGTAGCAATAATCAGTGGGAAATCAAAATTCTCAAAAGTACACGGTCCCATTTGGAAATATTTTATGGTAACATGATTCATCACCGAGAGAACTGGAGAAGAATAAAAGCGAGAATACCTGCGGCTGGAGAATCAAGGAGAGGGATAAACGCCGGCGTGAATGGGCAGCGATGGAGAAGGTGGACAGACAACGGCGAGAGAGAGGGCGAGAGACAGAGAGCGTAAACTGGCTTGCCACAGACCCAGACAGAAACTGAATCAATTAACTTTTCTTGACAGTCGTGAACCATCGATATCGTATTACCATTTTTTCAATTACAAAGTAATAAAATTATGGAATCGGGGCTTCTTTTACAAATTTCAAGTTTATAAAAAAATATTGGTTATATTTTCTGTTATAGTTTCTAATTTGTATATTTTGTTATAATTTTTATTTTTATTAAAAATATTTAATTTAGATTTATAATAAAATTAAAATATTAAATTCTTATTACACTATTAGATATTAATATTAAAATTTAATTTAATTTATTTATATATAAAATTTTGCTCTTAATTTAATTAATTATCATAATTATTAAAAATAAAAAATTAATATTTAATATAACTAAAAATTTATACATTAACAAATTGGAAGCAACCAAGTGCATATCCTCATGTTTTCATATATTGTTACAGTGTAACTAATACAATTCGAACATTTGTTGTGCAAGTAGTGAGAATGACTTACTCTTGAAAAAATATAACAAAATTAAGATTAAAAAAAGATAGTTATACAACAACTAGACACAAGAAGTGTATCAACCCCACAAAAAGCACTAACATTTTCCAAGTATAATAAAAAAGTTGATAAGGTTTAGATGCTCATCTTCAACTAGAGACATGCTAAGGATAATTCAAAAAGCAAATGCCAATAAAATGCATCAACTTCTTGTTACTCTTAGATATCAAGTATAAATGAAAAAAGTCAAAAAGTCAAAAAAGGCGAAGGATATATGAGATTAGGATGAACTTCGCTAGAATCTTACACATCCTTATAATGACTACTGTTTGATATCTCCTTATCTAATTTCCAAAGCTTCTCTGTCTATTCTATCTAACTTCTCTTTTACCATTTTACCAACCTTCATTAAAGGTAGACAATTTATCATTTTTTGAAAGATTTCATAGGTGGGTCTTCTTCTTCCCCCCCTTTAACTTGAGGCTTTGCCTCATGGGAGAATCCCCAACTCCTCATATTATTGATAAACCAAGTTCCTCTTCCTTGAAAAGCCATAAGGAAGCTCATGTATAGAGGACAATTTTTTGAAGAGAACTTACCACCTTTCCCAAAGTTAATGGATAAATCTCAAATGAGTCCTCCTAAGGAAGTGTAACCTATACTCACGAGGGAAAATAGCTCTCATACTACAAATTATGCTCACAATAAGCCTTATGTTTCTTCCCCATCTAAGAAAAAATAGTGAGAGTCGCCTCTAATCAATAGCATTATCCCGACAATTGGATTCTTTCAGGCTAGGGTGGCTTCTTGGTTTACCTTTTTAATTGATTCCTGGGGAAGAGACATGCCTTCCCATAAGTTCAATATTATGACTATACCAAATGGAGAAAGCACAAATTAGAGATAACCTTATTAACTGAAGATGATGTTTTCATCTTTAGATTTATAGAGGGTTTAGATATAGAATCACTAATTGAACTAAGCCCTTGGCACACTAGAGGGAAACTACTTGTCCTACATAAATGGGGACCAGGACTGCAGATTGATAAAGGGAGAATTGATGTCATTCCACTATGGATTAGTTTCCACTAATTCCCATTGGAATACCATAAGATTCTAGGTCTGAGCTACTTAGCCAGCTCCTCGAGTAACCCTTTCTGTATGGACTCTTAAACAATTAATTTTGATAGATTTGGGTATGCTCATGTTTGTGTTGAAGTAAAAAGGATGAGCATTTCCTTGAAGCTCTTCCGATCATGAAAATTAATGAAGCTGGTGAGCTTGTACGAATAGAGATCCTCTTTTCTTATAACTGGAAGCCATCAACTTAATCTAAGATTTGGGGATCCAGTTAGAACAATTTGTCAGAAGCTTATACTAAGAATTGGTTGTGGGGTTAATACCCTAATCCCAAAACCTCTAAAACCAACCCTCCTAAATGTTCTAATCTAGGATCCATTGAGCTTAATGGAGCTATGGGAAATGCTAAAGCCAGTTAGAGTTTGGGAATTAAATGGGATTTAATTGTTATATAATCTCTTATACTAACCCTTAATGCTCTCTAGGACTTCCCTAAAAAATTGAGAGTTCTTGGATCCAGTGAGCATTGTAATGGAGATCTAGTGACTACTGAAGCTAATATGAGTTTAAGATCAGAAGAGAATTTACTTAGTGAAGTGGACATTTTATATTCTAATAAAAAGGTTAGATCCTAAAACTCATCCCTATATTCAATCACCACCGAAGAGGATGTTACCCACCAGGATCTTACATTAGAGAATAGCCTCAAGAATAAGGGAGATAAGCATAATCAAATAATAGGGAAGATAGTCTTAAGATGATTAAGGGAAACATCCATGGTTTTTGGTTATTGGCTAGTGACTTAAATTGTGTTATACATAGCTATGAAGTTGAAGAAGTGAGGGTAAACCACATGAAATTGTTTACTAAGATCAACCAAGTAACCTCTCAGCTAAAGGTACTAGATCTTAGTTATCTTGGGATGTATTTAACCTAGTCTAATAATCAGAAGGGGAGTAGCTATTCATAAAGAAATTAGACTGTGTTCTGGTTAATGGCAATAGGATGAACCAAATTCTAGGATCCTTTTCTTGTTTTGTACCCCAATTGGCTTCTGACCATTCTAACATTTAGGTACTAAACATTAACTCTTCCTAAGCTCCTAAGACTCCATTTAGATTCTTTAACTCCTTTTCTTCAAATGATTGTTTTGAAGAGGTTATGAATATGGGGTAAAATTAGCAGATAACAAGTTGTAATTCTTATAAACTTATTAATAAGTGCTTGATTATTGATATATTTATTCTCTAATGCTTAATGATTAATATTATGTTGCGCTTAAGATATTTATTTTGGTTTATATTTTTCTTTAGGTACAAGTTGGAGGAAAAAAAACAAAATGAGCTAAATACACATCCTTAACATTGTTCTATTGATGTTTGATCTTGTTTGTCTTTATGGAATAAGGAGATAATTATGGTCAGGGGATAAAGAATGGAAAAATTAAAGTTACTATGACTTACATGGATATGTATGTGAACATGTAACTCATTGGAAATGAGTACAAGTTTTAAGATGTTGTTTCAAGTAACCCTAAGACCTACATGCCCATGTGAGACTTACTTGATTATGTAGATACTTTACATGGTCATGTATATTGGCTGTGTATCTCTCTATAACCATGTAACTTTTCGACTTCTAGTAAATTAATATACACGATCAATCACATGCCCATGTTGCTAACTATGTATAACCATACAAACCTTATTTAGCATTATAAAAGGGAATTTAAGAGGCTAAAAAGGTTATGAAGATATTAAAGACTTACAAGGAGGCAGATTTCTTTCCGTTTGGAGAGATATGAGGAGTTAAACTTCATCTTTTTAGTATAAAGGGGATGTAAACTTCTTCTACAATAGGGTTCTGCAAGTTTTACTTATAATAAAACTCTTAATATCTACAAGTATACAAATCGTAAGTTTGTAGTGTTAAAGCTATCGATCCCACGAGGAAATAACTAAAACTAAGTGAACCTAACTTTGTTTAAGGTTTTAAAATATGATTTGAATGAAAGTGAATAATAAGAAATTAAAATAATCAAATAAAATTGAGTACTTAACCACTTAAAAATTAAGCTGCCATAATAAAATAAGGATGATCAAGTATAAAAGTCTACGATTTGTTCTGACGTTATTTTTGCTCCCTTAATCACTTTTGATTCAATTGAGTGTCAATCATAGATTTTTAAAGGGTTTAATTATTCTCTCTCAAGACCTAATCATTTAACCCCAACCAATTAACCCTAATTGATTACAAATTTCCAAATATTGCAAGCTCTTGATTTACAAAACAATCTAACGTTTTTAACTAGTTCTTAAGTGATCAATTGAATAATTGAGTTTTCACGCAAGATCTCTTATAGTATGATTATCAAATTGATATTTGTGTGACTTATTAGGTTGCTAACTCTTGTCACCCAACCTAGTTAGATTACTTTTGACTCACTCTCTCGATTTATTGTTAAAGTATTAGCATACCCAAATACCACAAAATTATAACATTGTATTGAAATTAATAATGATCAAGTCACAAAATAAGTCAAAAACAAATCCTAATCTAAAATTAAAACATCATAAACGTGTATAGCACTTTCAGTCCCAGTTCATACATCGGCTTAAAGAAAATAAACAAAGATAAGAAGAAAGAACTTGATGTGGACTGATTTGGAATTGTTGGAACAACTGAAACTCTCTAATGCTCCTTCTTGATCTTCCTTGATTAATCCCAATTTGGTAAGAGGGTGGCTAATGTTTTTGGAGTGTTTTATGTTATTATGTCATAAATGTGGGACTTAAGGTTAATTTTAGGTCTTACCCAGGTCATTTTATCCCAAAAACGCCCTTCAACTTCAAAATAGATGGAAAATCTCATGTCTAACAAGTGTTTATTGCAATCGTGACCTTGTCTTATAGCCCATGCATGTTTAAGCTTCCTTTATTCTTCACTTATTTGGTTCATTCACTAATAAACACATCAAAACACCTCAAGAACACAAGATTAAGATCTAAAATCATGCTCTAAACCATATAGCACTTAAAACATAAACAAATAATCACGTTAACATAATTCTATGCCTAAACATGCAATAATTGATAGTTGTAGGTTACATTTTGTTTTAGTGGATAATTTAGTACGCTTTCAGTTGTTAATTAGATTATTTTTGCCTGCTTAGGTTTAGAATTGTGTCAGTGTGATTATGTGATTGCGTTTTTTAGTGTTATATAGGTTAGAACATGATATCAGGCTATAATTTTGTGTGTTTGAGGTATTTTGATGAGTTTGTTAGTATTTAAGATCAGGTAAAGAAGATCGAAGAAGATTTGGAGAAAGTTCAAAGGAGGAACAAGTGCCACGATGACAGAAGCAATCAGGGAAGGCCATGGTCGTGACAAAAGAAAATTTTAAATGCATGATCTTGGCAAACACGACGACAGACGTGGGGATTACTTCCAAACTCAACTTTTTGAGGGTTATTTTGGACATTTGGGCCTAAGTAAAACCTAGTTTTTACCTTAAATGAAAAAAGACTATAAAAGAAAAAGAAAGAAACCCTAAAGACAAGCTTTCATTTGCTACATTTGGGAAGAACCAAGGAAGAGGAAGAGGAAAAGGAAAGAAGAGGGAGAGAAAGAAGGGGTCATTAATGCTACTGTTGTTGTTACTGCTACTCTAGGTCCTTCCAAGTGAACTTCTTCATTTCATCTCTGTATTTCTTTCATTTGATGTATGAGATTGATATGATGAAGATGAGTTTTAGTTTAAGGATGTTTTAAACTTTTTTAGGGATTTATTATTGAATAAATATTAATGTGATTGCTTTTGATGTTAATATTAGGTATTGTAATTGTTTATTGTATTTGCATGCTTCGGTAACAAATTGAGAGAGTGAACCGATAGAAAAATGATTAGATTGGATAATGAAAGTTAACTAATCTAATAGATCACACAAATAATCAAATCAGTAATTTATAAGAAGAGAGATCCCGTTTGAGGATCCGATTGTTTTTTAGAGTGTTTAAGATCTAATTTGATATGTAGGATTTTTGTTAATTTAGAGAGTTCAAATTCCATAATTCAATTGGGGTTTATGATTTAGGGTTTAATGATTGTAACTTGAGAGAGAGTAATCCACCCTTTGAAAGTATAAGATCGATACCGAATTAACTCAAAAGTGATTAAGCATTAGATGATAGGATAAATCCCCTTCCCTCATTATTGGTTTATCTTCCTTGAGTGAATTTTGAATTGTTATTTAGTTGTGCTCAATTTTGATTCTTTGTATTAATTTTACAAATTCACTTTCAATCAATCCATATTCAATTGCTTAAGTTTTTATTTATTTTTATTTTCATTTTAATTACACTTTTAAGCCTTAGACAAATTTAGGATTTGAGTAGTTCACTAATTCCTTGTGGGATTGACACCTCAACTACTACGTATACGACCTGTGCACTTGCGAAACATTAAGGGTTTTATAAGATTAAAACTTGCTCAACAAGTTTTTGGCATCGTTGTTGGGGAATTAGTTAGGATTAGTTGGATTTCTTTAGTTTAATGAAATTTTGCCCCTCTTGTGTCATTACAGTTGCAGGAAAATAAAAGTTACTTAAAGTTGAAGTTAGATCACCAAAACCTTATCACTTAACATAACCCGTTTGGAATGAGCAATTCTACGAGTAAGACACTAAGAAGAAGAAATTGAAGCACCTAAAAGAACATTACCAAAAATTTGACCAAGGAGGAAATCAAGGAAACTAGCCGCGAACCCTTATGGACTTCCTGAGACTGGAGTTCAACGCTACAAATTAAGCCATGACTCGACCACCGATTTAAGCAGCTTCATTTGAAATTAAGCCTAGCCTATTGAACATGCCACAAACAAATGTGCAATTATATGGTTTGACTAATGAAGACCCTAATGCACATAGAGCAAATTTCCTAGAAATATGTGATACCTTTCGATATCATGGAATGTTGGAAGATTCCTAGGATGAGGCTCTTCCCTTTTCACCTAAAGGATAGAGCTAAAACATGGTATCATTCACTGAATCCTGTAAACATCACAACTTGGGAGTAGATGGTGTTGGACCTCGATTCCAAAGCCCAACATTCAAAATCATAGAACATGAGCAAAACACATTTCTTCAACTTCAGAATAGATTTTGGGAAACCTCAAACTGGAATCACAATTTGACTTCTTAAGAAAAATTTGTTTTCCACTATCTTAAGTTTCAAATGAATACCTAACTTTCATCCAAAAATTTAACATATTAGAGGCTAAAGCAGAATTTGACCTCTGCTTATAATTTGTAAACCTATGTCTTTAGTTTATTCAACATTGAAAATCATCTCAATTAGAACCCTACAAATCCAAATATATTCAAAATGCCGAAGCATGTTTAGAAAAAAATAACACCAGCTCATACTGTTCTAACATACTTTCCTTCAATCAAAACCTCTTTCCAATCAATTCAGAATGCTGCCAAAATTTTCTTTTGGAGAGATATCACAATATGTTAGGACTCTATTGTCTCAAGGATCACTTTGTTTAGAGGTCGGATAACAAAGATTTGGGTCGAAGGAATCAAACAAGGTTCCATCCTCAATCATATTAAACCTGGTTCAGGACAATTGGCATAACATTCTCTATGAATATCTGATTAAGGTGTTCTTTAGACAGTTTGAAATAAGAATTCAATATAAAGACCTTGAAGACAAATTCTATCATTTATAGGGTCAAAAGTAGGACTAGATGATAGGATCAGATGAAACCAGATGAAGGGTCAAATGAACTGGAAAAATGGTCATAACTTTCTATAGAGAACTCGGATTAAAGTGTTCTTTATATGGTTAGAAAGATAACTTTAAGATATACAACTTTTATGAAGACCTTGAAGACAAATTCGATCATCTATGTGGTAAAAAGGGACTAGATGATATGATCAGATGAACCTAGATGAAGGGTTAGATGAATTGGAAAAATGGTCATAACTTTCTCTAGAGAACTCTGATGAAGGTGTTCTTTAGATGCTTCAAAAGATAACTTCAAGATCTACAACTTTCATGGAGATCTAGAAGACAAATTCGATCATCTATAGGGTAAAAAATGGGACCATACGATAGGAATAGCTGAACCCAGACAATAGGTTAGACAAATTGGAAAAATGATCATATTTTCTCTAGATAACTCGAATTAAGGTGTTATTTAGATGGTTTGAAAGAAAAATTCAAGATATACAACATTTATTAAGACCTAAAAGGAAAATTATATCATATAAGGGATCAAAATTGGACCAGATGATACAAAATGAACAGTACCTAGAAGAAGTTTATAAACAGTACACATAAGCTGTTTTACAATTAGCATAAATTTATGTAAAGATATTGGATTAAAGTGTTATTTAGATGGTTTTGAAGAGGACTTCAATATATACAACTTTCATGAAGACCTAAAAGATAAATTCCATCATATAATGGGTTGAAATTAGACCAGACGATACAAAATAAATAGTACCCGGAAGAAGTTTATGAACAATACACAGAAGTTATTTTACAATTGGCATAACTTTCTCTAGAGATATCGGATTGAGGTGTTATTTAGATGGTTTTGAAGAGAACTTCAAGATATACAATTTTATGAAGACCTTGAAGACAAATTCTATAATCAAAATTTGATCAGATGATACAAGATGAACAATGACCAGAAGAAGTTTCAATCTAAGACCTATTTGGAATAATTAGCATAACTTGCTCTAGAGATATCAGATTGAGGTGTTCTTTGGATGATTTGAAATAAGTCTTCAAGATCTACAACTTTTATAAAGATCTTAAAGATAGATTCTATCATCTAAAGGGTCAAATTTGGACCGGACAATAGGGACAAATGAATAGTGCACTAGACGATATGACATCATCACCAGACGATATGACATCATCTGACTATATTTCATCACAGACGATATGACGTCATCACCAAATGATATGAAGTTATCAGACGATATGATGTCATCAGATGATACAATCTATACTCCTGAACATCTCCACTTATAAGGACCATAAATTTTGACTCCGATGTCCAAAAAATTCATATTATATACCGTTGGAAAGCTAGAAGGATAAACTACAACTTTCTATAGACAACTTTGTCTAATTCAACCTAGATTAATCCAGATTTTGCCCTAAAGTTTGAACACGAATTCTTCTCCTTTGGAAGACTTGAAATTTTGTGCAGACTTGGAATGTCTTGAGCATAACCATTCAGCTACCCAAATGATTTTATTAAACTCTCAAATCTTAACTCATTTGTCACATCACCTTTAACTACATCTGATTAGTCTATCTTCCTTTCCATAACATCTCACTTATGTATATATATATTTATATCCACAATTTATGTTCAAAAACCATCTGCTCAAGTTGATAATCATCTCAATATCATCCATACACAATTCATATTTCCTCAACATCAAAAAAATAAAGTTTTACAAATCTTTAATGACATTTCAAGCCTCAATACATCATTATCTCAAAGTCTCAAATTACAAAGATTCTTAAACAAATAAACTTGGTATGCAACTATAACATTGTGTTTTCCTAAAACCAACTCAAAATACAAAATAAGCAAATTTGGAGTAATTCCTTATGCTCTTGATCACTTGATTTCTTAGCTATCACCTAAAGAGGGGATGAAAAAGGAGGTGGGCTTGACAGCTCATGGGTAACAAGTTTATAATGGAGAATAAGCAAAATTCGTTGAAATGTTCTTTTTATCTTATAAAAGTCAATTAATTCATAAAATGCTTTGTTCTCAAGTTCTCAATCAGATTCACAATTTTAGCTACAAAACTCTTAGTTAAAAATATCATCACATCAAAATGCTTAAATTATGCAACAAACTTGACAATTCAATGATGTAATGCACGATCAAATGGCTCGAGGGTTCTATGGAAATAGAATGGAGAAACCAAAGTGAACAGAATGAGTCCATTTTTCAGAGCTCATATGCTACAAGTAAGCAGGCGGGAGAAGGCTTTTGTCGATGTGCAAATGAAGAACAAAATGGTTCCACTCTCGCCCAAACAAAAGCACATAATCATGTTCAAGTCATTTTATCATATGCTTATACTTTCATGCTTTCACATCTTTTCATTCTTACAAAATGCCATGGTACGTTTGAAGGCATAACATAATTATTTCAAAATCATTTTCCATTTCATCATTAAAATTCTACACAAACATGTAGTCATTTCTCAAATCACTAAAAATCATTTAAAACAACCTTTATAAAGTAATTGAAATCATTTTATTTTCTTGATTTGGAAAAACATTAGTGGCTCATAACTCTATTATAAACATGTAACCCACCTTGATTTTCTTGCTTAAAGACTTGCTCAAAATGTCTCTACTCTTGCTTCTTTTGCCTTTCTTGATTTCCTTCTACAATAATAACAATCCTACTCAATAGGGTTTTCAATTGGAAATCCCACAAAGCATAATCACTAAAAGTCATTCTAGAATACTTAAACCTATGCATTTTCTAAACTCTATGAACTAAAATCCTTCCAAAGATCTAAAAGATTCAAAATGATCTTACCTTGATTCTCACCAAATGAAGAGATCTTTGGCTCAAATGGAATCTCTTCTCTTCCTCTATCTTTTTCTCTTCATGAACCACTTCAAAATCTCTCTCAAAAGATAAGAAATGAAGAAACCCTAGCTCAACTCTCTTTTTTTCTCTTAACCGCCGAAATTCTCTTCTCTTTCTTTCTTATTTTCTCTCCTTCTCCCCCAATTCACGTTTTTCTTCTTCTTAAAGAAACAAGACAACATTTCTTCTTCCATTTCTACCCTTAATGAGTCCAAAAAGTCCATTTTAGCCTTCCTTATAAGCTCAAGTTCTTTTAAATTTAAGTGTCTTGCCAAAAACGCCCTTGAATATTCTTATAACCTTAACACTTTAATTCAATCAACCTATATCATATAATCTTTCTAACATCAATATAATAATTAACTTCATAAACTTTCATAAAGACCTCATAATTAATGTAAATCATACATATTTATCAAGCAAAAAATTTGGGGGCCAACAGATGGTGTGTGCATTCCTAAATAAGTACTTCCCTTTCACAAAGACTATGAAATTGATAAAGGAAATCACAAATTTCCAAAAAAGTGATGGGGAGTCACTTTATAAGGCTTGGGAGCAGTATAAGGATTTGCAGAAGAGTTGCCCACATTATAACATACCAAAGGAATTCCTATTATAAACCTTCTACAATAGAGTCACTCCATCCACGGGAGGTACCATAGATATAACATCTGGTGGGTCTTTAATAAGGAAGACGGTTGAAGAAGTGAAGGATTTGTTGGAGGAAATAACAAGTAATAGTTGTCTTTAGACGATGGATAGGAGAAGACAACATACAACCCTCTGAGAGCAAAAGGGAGCCATATTTTTTGACCCAATAATGGAGATGCAAGCTAAGATTGACAACTTAACCTGACAATTGAATAACATGAAGGCCTCCTCTTCAACTACTATTAAAACACTTTAGCAGAGATGTGAGCTATGTGGATAGGACAATTATGATGCCATCAATTGCTTTCTAATGCAAAATAATGAATCGGAGCAGCTCAATTACACGGGAGCATAGTTTGGTTGAGGAGGGGAGAACCCATACTCAAACACGTACAATCTAAGATGGAAGAACCACTCAAACTTTTCCTGGTCAAACAATACAGGAGGTCAATTTCGACCTCAAGGATCACCTGGATTCTAATAAGAAAAATCCAATTCCATGGATGCTAAGTTAGAAAAAATTTTAGACAAGCTCGAAAATATGGATGATGCTCACAAAAGGTTAGAAGGATGATTTGAATAAATAATAAAGAACCATACTTCGTCCATCCACAATTTAGAGGTTCAAATGAGCTAATTGGCAAGTGCATTGTCTGTATGAAGTGCAGGAAGCTCCCAAACAATACTGAATAAAAACCAAGAGCAAATACAAGCAATTACATTGTGAAATGAGAAGGAACTCGAGCAAATCAAGAAGCCAGAAAGTGCACCTCACTTTACAGATAAAGACAAGGAAAAGGAGAAAGAGGTGGACATGAGCGAATATCCTCCGTACGTTGCTTCTTCACCATATCCACCCAAAATTCCATACCCTAATGACTCCATAAGAGCAAATTAGATGCACAATTTGTGAAATTTGTAGAGAAATTGAAGACTTTGCAAATAAATCTTTCATTTGTTGAGGCTTTAGAACATATGCCCAAGTATGCTAAGTTTTTGAAGAACATATTATCAAAGAAGCGTACTTGGGAAGAGAACCAAACGTTAACCTTAACTAGAAACTGTAGTCCATATTCACTAATCAAATGCCTTCTAAGCTAAAGGATCCAGGGAGTTTCACAATACCCTGTGTGGTTGGTGAATTTGAGTTGGCAAAGTGATTATATGATTTAAGAGCAAGCAATAATCTTATGCCTTTATTGATATTTTGGAAGTTGGGGCTAGGTGAGGTCAAGCCAACTGCAATGCTGATTCAACTAGCCAATCAATCTATTAAAAGATCGTTTGGAGTAGTCGAAGACATTTTGATACAAGTGGACAAGTTCATTATTCCTGTGGACTTTGTTGTTCTTGATTTCGAAGAAGATAAGAATTGTCCACTATTTTTTGGAAGACCTTTCATAAACACAGGTAAAGCATTGGTTGATGTTCATGAATGTAAATTGACCCTCTGAATTGGTGAAGATCAAGTGAAGTTCACTATGAACAAGGCATTGAAGAATTTGAAGGAAAGCAATGCTTGTATGAAGATTGACATTATGGATAAACGTGTACAAGGGCAAGTAAGAAGCTACTTTGTAAAAGTTAAATTAGTATAAGCTGAGTCTAAAGGAGATATTGAAATGGGGGAGATAGGTGTTCAGACCCATCAAGAAATATTAGTGTCAACCGAAGCACAGATATCACCATCCACAGAGAAACCACTAACCCTAGAGCTTAGACATTTACCCACACATCTCCGATATACCTTTCTAGGTAAAGGTTAAACTCTACCCATCATCATTTCCAATCAATTAGATGGGGAATAAGGAAGTAGGGTGGTTAAGATTATTAGGAAGCGGATGAAGTCCATGAGATGGAAAATATCCGACATTTGAGGTATAAGCTCATATATGTGTATACATAGGATAAACCTAAGAAGTAGAGATGTAAAGGAACATCAACGTAGATCCTCATATGAAGGAAGTGGTCAAAAAAGAGGTAGTAAAGCTTTTAGATACGGATATCATATACCTAATATCTGATAGCGAATGGGTTGACCTAGTTCAATATGTACTAAAGAAAGGTGGAATGATCGTAATGGAAAGTGAAAGTGGAGAATTGATTTTGACAAGAACATTCACAGGATGGAGAGTGTGCATATACTGTCACAAACTCATCAAGGTGACTAAAAATGACCATTTTCCTCTCCTATTCGTAGATTAAATGATAGAAAGAGTGGCAGCTCACTTATTTTACTGCTTCTTAGATGGTTGTTGAGGGTACAATAAGATATTCATCTACCCCAAAGATCAAGAAAAGACCATGTTCACATGTTCTTATGGTACCTTTGTGTATAGACAGATGTCATATGCAATGCCCCAAATACATTTCAAAGGTGCGTGACGTCTATCTTTGTGGACATGACTGAATATATTATAGAAGTCTTTATGGATAATTTCTTTGTCTTTGGATACTTTTTTAGAAGTGTTTAACCAATTTGGACAAGGTACCCCAAAGATGTCAAGAATCACATTTAGTGTTGAAATGGGAGAAATGTCACTTTATAGTGCAGGAGGGATAGTGTTTAGACACAAAATTTCACACCAAGGATTTAAAGCAGCTAGAACGAAGAGGGAGGTTATAGAAAAACTTTAACCTCCAATCAATATCAAGGGTGTGCGAACATTCCTAGGTCATGTTGGGTTCTACCGTCGCTTTATTAAGGATTTCTCGTGGATTGCCAACCCTTGACAAACTTGTTAGTCAAGGATGTGCCCTTCCTTTTTTATAATAACTATTTATTTGCATTTAATTAATTAAAAAAGGTACTAACATCAGCCTAATTTTAGCACCACCCAATTGGACACTCCCATTTGAGGTCACGTGCAATGCAAGTGACCAAGCTTTAGGTTGCCTACTGGGTAAAAGAAAGGATAAAAAGTTGCATGAGATTTACTATGCAAGCAAGAAACTTACATAACCTCAATTGAACTACACCATCATGGAAAAAAATTACTTACAGTGGTGTATGCATATGATAAGTTTCATTCATACCTTTTAGGCTCTAAAGTTATCATATTTACCAATCATATTGTGCTTAAATATTTGCTTGCCAAGAACAATACAAAGATAAGACTTATTTGATGGGTGTCACTATTACAAGAGTTTGGCATAGAAGTAAGAGATAAGAAGGGATTGGAGTATGTGGTCGCAGACCACTTATCACATATGGAAGGAGGGGAATGTGAGATAAGTGATGATATCAACGAAAAATTCCCTCATAAAACCCTGATGCATCTCAATAGCATGGCAACACCACAGTTTGCAGATATCATAAACCTTATCGTCAGTGGTAAGATCCCTAATGATCGGTCATATCAACAGAGAAAATGATTCTTACATAAGTACACCTAATATTTATGGGACAAGCCAATCCTATATAAAACTTGTGTTGATGGGCTGATGAGGCGATATATGTCAGAGGATGAGATGTTGGATATATTGTAGGGCACCGTTTCCGGAACCCAACCTCGGATCATTAACGTAAACTTAAACTTATGGAAATTCTTTAAACGAAACCGATTCATCTTCTTACTCTGATACCATGAATGTTGGATCTTGCTTCAGTCCGGAATCCAACGCTTGTGAAAACATGAAACGTGATCTTCTTCATTTCTCCTTAGAATTTTTTTTCACACTCTTCAAAAACATAAAACCTGTACGTCTTACCCTTTAGGGTTAATTCATTTAACCCTTATAAAGTATGAGCGGATTTCCTTATAGAATTACTTTGAAGTACTTTCATTAGCTATCATCGGTTCATCATCATTCTCATAACATCTCAAGCCACAAAGGGCGAACTCGCACAGCGGAATCACAAGAATCACTATTACCTTCTT
>JANSVA010000007.1:6080064-6099438 GCA_025504915.1 Erythroxylum reticulatum
TATGAGATGCCATGTGGAGTTCAGTAGTGATCGCACGTAACACTCCCTTATCTTAGGATATGTATCGGAATGACCTATGGGCGTCCCGGTGCGTACCCTAGGGTAATGGGGTGTTACATTTGACGTGAAGGTAAACATTTGTGATGAATGTCCCCTAATTACTCAGCTAGATCACATTCTCAACTTCACAATCCAAAGGCCAGTATAATAGTTATTTATTAATGATACATAAATTTTTTTACATTTTATATTGCATACCTCGTTTGTTTAGCTAATCATCCTCATTAAAAGATTCTAATGATTCTTCTTATTCGATTGAATTAAAATTATAATTGTATGTAGAAAATTTCCTAAGGTGAATGAACTAACGTCATATCCTCAGTAACATGGATATTGAACCAAAGTTACCTAGAACACGAATTGCACAACTAATAAATCTTTACAACTTAAAAGACTATGTTCAAAACTAAACTAATTCCATTGAGTCCTAGACATTGTCACATTCACACAATTCACATTATGAAAACCTAAGCAGAAACTAACATACGACATGCCAAATTCACACTAACATAAAAATAATAATGTAAATCTCCCTAAACTTCGACAACACATTGTCCTCAATATGAGGAGAAAAAAACATATAAGAGGCGGGATAAAACAACATGACAATAAAGACATAAGAATAAAAGGAAAAGACTAAGGTTAGAGCAAAAAACCCTTCGTGGTGATTAAGATGGTGATGGTGCTGATGAAGGAATCTGGAGATACTTCCGACCATGAAGTTCTAGTAATTCACTCTGTACAAAATAATAATAAAATAAAAATAAAAATAAAACTTATCCTAATTCTTGGGTTGCCTCTAAAGTAATGCTTAGTTAACATCACTAACTAGACGTGTTCTTCCTTCCACACTCAACTTCGATCAATTATGAGGGCTTGCTTCTATTTCAATTTCATAGCCTATAAATAAGCTACAAATTGCAAGATAATCAAAAGGAAAATATTGATAAAATTAAGAAAACCAATTAAATTTAGTAATGTCATTTTTACTAATAAATTGTCTATAAAATAGGGAATAACAGAGCTCTCTCAATCTTCTATTGAATCCAGCAGTTTTTCTTATAAGAGGGTGAGTTGTTCTTGTCTCCTCTTCTTCTTTCACTTCATAAATAGAGACTTTCTTATCTTCTTCAACTTCTATGCCCTATATCCTTAATTCTTCAGTTTCTTAAACAGATACTTCCTTATATTCTTCAAAGTCAAGCTTCGCTATCTTATGCTCTTCTTCCTCTCACTCCTTTAAAGATTCGACTTCACGAATTCTCATGAATGAGCTACCCTCCTTTAGATTCTTTAATACCTTATTCATGTTGAATTTCACTTGTTCATCACCTATTCGAAGGATGATATTTTCTTCATGTACATATACTAAAGCTTTTTTGGTGTTCAAAAATGGTATACCAAAAAAATAATGGACAATTTTGATCCTCTTCAGAGTGTAGTGCGACAAAATCTATAAGAATTATAAACTTTTCCACTTTTATAGGTACATCCTCCACCAATCCTAACAGTTTCTTTATTGATTGGTTTGTCAAATGAATAAGCAAAGAGGTTGGCTTCACATCTTTTAGGGATAGTCATAGGTTGCATTATGTTTTAGTAGGTAATTTAGTATGTTTTTGGTTGTCAATTAGATGATTTGTGCATGTTTAGGTTTAGAATTATGTTAGTGTGATTATGTGTTTGTGTTTTATAGTGTTATGTGATTTAGACCATGATATCAGGCTTTAATTTTGTGTGTTTAAGGTGTTTTGATAAGATTGTTAGTGTTTGAGATCAAGTAAAGAAGAATGAAAAAAATTTAGAGAAAGCTTAGAGGAGGAGCTAAGGCCACAATCATGATAGAAGCCAAACAGGACCAGGCTATGATCGTGACTCATTGGCCATAATCGTGGCAGCCGTGATAACAAACACAAGGATTGCCTTTAGACTCAACTTTTCGAGGATCATTTTGGACATTTGAGCCTAGTTAAGACCTAGCTTTACCCTAAATGGAAAAGGCATATAAAAAGGAAAAGAAAGAAACCCTAAAGACAACCTCCATTTTGCTACATTTGGAAAGAAGCTAAGGAAGAAAGGAGAAGAAGAGAGAAGAGGAGAGAGGATGAGGGTGTTGCTGCTGCTATCATTCCTAGTCCACTCCAAGTTATATTTCTCTTTCCATCTTATTATTTCTTTCACTTTGATGATGAAGAATTTGGATTTAAAGATGTTTTAAACTATTTTAAGGATTTGTTCTTGAATCAATGTTAATTTGATTGCTTTTGATGTTAATAAGTTGGTTATTGTGATTTCTTGTATTTGCATGTTTCGGTAATTAATAATTGTGGATTGTGTTAGTTTGTTAATTACTTATGTTTTAAGTTTTTTATAGGTTAGTACAAGCCCTTGAACTTAATTATTATACTTTTTAGGTACCTTGATATGTTTGTCAGCATTTTAGGGTCAACATCGAAGAACGGAGAAGTTTTGGTGCCACAATCGTTACAAAAGCACTGGAGTCAGCCCATGCCACGATCGTTACAAGAGCCTAGGACATGGCCCATAATCATGGCCTACTTGCTATGATCATGACAGAAGGCTTAGATGTGGCCCAAGATCATGGCAAGTAGGGCCACAATGGTGGCCTGTGTCAGACAGACACGTAGACACTCAAAAACATCAAGTTTTGAGGGATTTTTCAGACCTTTTGGACCCTGAAAAACCCTAGGACTACTTAGAACACAAAAGGTATTTAAAAAATAAGAAAAGGAAAAAAAGAGCCTTTTGCATCAGCCACTTTTAGAGAAACCCTAGAGAGAATTATCGACAGATAGAGAAAGAGAGGAAGGAAGAGAGAAGTGGAGAAGAAGTCAATTCAATGTACTTCTCAGATTAGGAGTTTCCTGACGTCACTGCCTCCCCTTTGCATTCAAATCATGTTTGCTATTTAATTTCCACTTTTATTATTGTATAGAATTGGGAATAACAATATGATGATAGGATTTGTAATTGTTGAGATGTTTTAAACTTATCTTCGAGGGTTTTATCTTTGATTTAATTAAATTTGATGGTTTGTGTTTTTACTGGATTTATTATGATTTAATTTCTGCAATTTCATAATTCGATAATAAACTGAGAGAGTGAATCGAGTGAAAAATGATTAAATTCGGGTAATAAGAGTTAGGTAATTTAATAGAATGAGAATTAAATCAAATTGGTAAATTGTGCAAAAAGAGATCTTGCATAGGTTCCCGATAGTTTTTAGACAACTTCAGATCTAATTAGGTTTTTGGATAGATTGTTAATCGATAGGTACAATTCTCATAATTTGATTAGGGTTTGTAAATTAAGGTTAATGGTCATAACTCAAAAGAGAGTAATCAACCTTAGGACATTCTAGAACCAATAATCTAGCAATTCATAATTGATTAGGTTAGCATTAAATATAGGTAAAATTCCCCTTTCTCTTAAGTAGTAGTTCCTTAGGTTGATTCTTGAGTGCGCACTACAATTGCTAAAATTGTTAATATTTTTGTGACTAATTCTTGAATTAATTTAATTGATTGAATTGCATTCTTGTTTTAGTTTGTTGACATTTAAATTTTTGCGAATTTTTTTAGCCTTAGATGTTAGGATTAGATTATTCCTCCTCATAGGATCGATGCCTTAGGTACTATGCGAATGACCTGTGCGTTTGCGGATTATCGAGGTTAATTAATTAAAACTTACACACATCGAAAAACCCGATTAATAATAAATCGAGAGAGTGAACCAATAGCAAAATGATTACATTAGGTAATGAAGGTTAATCAATCTAAATAAATAACACAAATAATCAAATCGATAATTTATACAAAGAGAGATCTTGTGTGAGGACCCGATTATTTATTAGAATGCTTAAGATCTAAAAGGAGGTGAGGGTTATTTACTAATTAAGAGATTGCAAATCCTTTAATTCAATTTAATTAGGGTTTATGATTTGTGGTTAAATGATTATAACTCAAAAAACAGTAACCCACCCTTTGAAATTTTAGGATCAGTATTAAATTAACTCAAAGTGATTAAGTTAGCATTAGATGATAGGATAAATCCCCTTTTCTTATAATTGGTTAATCTACCTTATGTGAATTTTCAATTGTTGATTGGTTGTGCTCAATTTTGATTTCATTAAGTTAATTTTACAATTTCATTTTCAATCAATACATATTCAATTGCTTACTTTCTTTCTCATTTTTATTTTTTTTAATTACTCTTTTAGACGTTAGAAAAAATAGGATTCGATTAGTTCACTAACTCCTTATGGTATCGACACCTTATAAGCTACGCTTACAACCAATGCGCTAGCGAAATATTGAGGGTTTTATAAGATTAAAAATTGCTCAACAGGTTTTTCGGTGTCATTGTTGGGGAATTAGTTAGGATTAATTGAATTCTTTTAGTTTAAGGAATTTTTGCCTCTCTCTTGTCGAAGTAATTGCATGAACACAAGAGTAACTCAAAGTTCAAGTCAAATTGTCAAAACATTAGAACGTGTCATCAGCCGTTAAAGTGAGCAATCCAGAAAGTAAGACGTGAAGAGGAAATAGAAGAACCAATGGCGGACAAATTCAATCAAAGAGAAAATCAAGGAAACCAACCTTGAACCCTTATGGATTTCATGAGACTAGGGTTTAACGTTGCGAATTAGGGCATGACCCGACCACCTATACAAGCTAAACATGCTGCAAACAAATGTGCAACTCTACAGATTGACTAATGAGAATCCTAACGCACATATCGTTAATTTTTTGGATATATACGATACTTATAATATCATGGGATGTCAGAAGATGTCATTAGGATGAGGTTCTTTCCTTTCACACTAAGGGATAGAGCCAAGGCATGGTATCATTCCCTAAGTCCTGCAAACGTTAGAACTTGGGAGTAGTTGTTATGTTTGTTCCTAGATAAGTACTTCCTTCTCATGAAAACTACAAAATTGATAAAGGAAATCATGAATTTCCATCAAAGTGATGGGGAGTCACTTTATAAGGCTTGGGAATGGTATAAGGATTTATAAAAGATGTGCCCACACCATAACCTACTAAAGGAAGTCCTCTTGCAAACCTTCTATAATGGCATTAACCCATCCACACAAGGCACTATAGATTCAGCATCTAATGCATCTTTAATGAGAAATATGGTTGAAGAAGCAGAGCATTTGTTGAAGGAAATGACAAGTAACAATTTTCTTTAGACGATGGATAGAAGTAGCAACATACAACCCTCTGAGATCTAAAGGGAGCCATAGATGTGTACCCAATAATAGAGATGCAAGCTAAGATTGATAACTTATCCCGACAACTAAATAACACAAATGCCTCCTCTTCAACCACTGTTAAAGTAATTTAACAAAGATATGAGCTGTGTGGACTATATAACTATGAAACTATCAACTACTTTCTAATGCAAAACAAAGAACTTGAGTAGCACAATTACATGGGAACACAGTTTAGTCGAAGAGGGGCAAATAACCCATACTCAAACATGTATAACCCTGGGTAGAAGAATCACCTAATCTTTTCCCAGTTAAACAATATAGGAGGCTAATTCCAACCTCAAAGGCCACCTAGATTTCAACATAAAAAACCAATTCCATAAGCTCTAAGTTACATAAAATCTTAGATAAGCTTGGGAATTTGGATAACACTTACAAGAGGTTATAAGGAAGATTCAAGGAAGTGACAAAGAATCATGCCTCTTCCATTCATAATTTAGATGTTCAAATGAACTAATTAGCAAATGCATGGTAGGCATGAAGTGCAGGGAGTCTTCCGAACAACACTGTACTAAAACCAAGGGAGCAACTATAAGTAATTAAATTACGAAGTGGGAAGGAACTCAAATAACCCACAGAGCCGAAAAGTGCACCCTACTCTATTAAGAAAGACAAAAAAAAGGAAAAAGATGTGAACATGAGTGAATAACCTGCATATGTTGCCCCTTTGGCATATCCATTGAAGAATCCATCCCCTCAGTAACTAAAAAAGAATAAATTGAATGCACAATTTTCAAAGTTCGTAGAGAAATTGAAGACTTTGCAAAGAAATCTTTCGTTTGTTGAAACCTTGAAATATATGCCCAAGTATGGTAAATTTTTGAAGGACATATTATTAAAGAGGTGTACTAGGGAAAAAACCAAACAGAAACTTTAACTAGCAATTGTAGTTTTATAGTCACCAATCAAATGCCTTCTAATTTAAAGGATCCAGGGAGTTTCACAATACCTCATGTGGTTGGTGAATTTGAATTTGGAAAGTTCCTATGCGATTTAGGAGTAAGCATTAATCTTATGCCTTTGTTGATATTCAGAAAATTGGGAGTCAATGAGGTCAAGCCAACTTCGATGCTAATCTAGTTGGCTAATTAATGTATTAAAAAACTGTTTGGAGTGGTGGAAGATTTTTTGATGCAAGTGGATAAGTTCATTATTCCTATGGACTTCGTTGTTCTTGATTTCGAAAAAGATAATAATTGTCTACTAATTCTTGGATGATCTTTCATGAACATAAGAAAAACATTGCTTGGTGTTCATGAAGGTAAATTGACACTTTGGATCGGTGACGATCAAGTGGAGTTCAATATGAATAAGGCTTTAAAGAATCCAAAGGAAAGTATCGCTTGCATAAAGATTGACATTATGGATGAAAGTATGCAAGAGCCAGTAGAAAGCTACTTTATAGAAGTTAAGTCAGTAGTAGTAGAGATAGAGAATGAAGATGAGAAGGTGAATGAGGTTGAGTCTAAAGGAGATGTTGAGATGGAGGGACTGGGTGTTCAAACCCATAAAAAAATATTAGAACGAACTGAAGTACCCATACAACTCTCCACAGAGAAACAACCAACTCTAGAGCTTAAACCTTTACCCACACATCTCAGATATACCTTTCTAGGTGAAGGTTAAACTCTACCCATCATCATTTCCAATCAGTTGGATGGGGGGCAAGAAAGAAAGGTGGTAGAGACCGTTAGGAAGTAAATAAAGTCCATGGGATGACAAATATCTGATATTTAAGGTATAAGGCTAAATGAATGTAGATTGAAACCTCACATGAAGGAAGTGGTTAAAAAGAAGGTAGTAAAGCTCTTATACGCAGGTGTCAGATACCCCATATCCGATAGCAAATAAGTCAGCCTGATACAATGTGTACCAAAAAAGGGGCAGAATAATTGTAATGGAGAGTGAAAATGGATAGCTAATTTTGACAAGAACAGTAACAGGATGGAAAGTGTGCATAGCATATCTTAAACTTAACAAGGTAACTAAAAAAGACCATTTCTCTCTCCCATTCATAGATCAAATGATAAAAAGAGTGCCTAGTCACTCATTATATTGCTTTTTAAATGGTTACCCTAGGTATAATCAGATATTCATCTATCTTGAAGATTAAGAAAAAACCATGTTCATATGTCCTTATAGTACATTTGCATATAGATGGATGCCTTTTGGGTTATACAATGCCCCGACCATATTTCAAAGATGTATGACGTCAATCTTTGCGCACATAATTGAAAATGTAATGGAAGTTTTCATGGATGATTTTTCTATCTTTGGAGACTCTTTTGAGAAGTGTTTAACCAATTTGGACAAGGTAGTCTAAAGATGCGAAGAATGACATTTAGTGTTGAATTGGGAAAAGTTCCAATTTATGTTGCAGGAGGGGATAGTGCTTAGGCACAAAATTTCTCACCAAGGATTTGAAATGGACAAAGCAAAACAAAAGTAATAGAGAGACTCCAACCTCCAACCAATTTCAAAGGTTTGTGGGCATTCCTAGGCTATGTTAGGTTCTACCATTGCTTTATTAAGGATTTCTCATAGATTCCATAACCCTTGACAAACTTGTTAGTCAAGGATGTGCCTTTCCTTTTTAATAATAACTGTTTATTTGCATTCAATCAATTAAAGGAGGCACTAACATCAACCTCAATCTTAGTGCCACTCGATTAGACACTTCCATTCGAGGTCATGTGTGATGCAAGCGACTAAGTTATAGGTTGCATATTGGGCCAGAGAAAGGATAAAAAGTTGCATGTGATTTACTAAGCAAGCAAGACACTCGTAGGACCTTAACTGAACCACACCACTACAAAAAAGGAATTACTTTTAGTGGTGCATACACGTGATAAGTTTCACTCTTACCTTTTGGGTTCTAAAGGGAACATATTTACTAATCATGTTATGCTTAAATATTTGTTTACTAAGAAGGATGCAAAGTCAATGCTACTCTTACAAGAGTTTGACATAGAAGTAAGAGATAAGAAGAGAGTAGAGAATGTGATCGCAAACTATTTATCACATCTAGAAGGAAGGGAGTGTGAAATAAGAGATGATATCAACGAAAAATTCCCTAATGAAACCCTGATGCTACTCAATAGCATGGCGACGCCATGGTTTGTATTTATCACAAATTTTGTCATCAGTGGCAACATCCCTTCTGACCTATCATATCGATAGAGAAAACGATTCTTTCATAAGTGCACCTGAAAATTATGAGATGAGCCAATCCTATATAAGACTTGTGTTAATGAGATAATAAGATGATGTGTGTCCAAGGACGAGATGTTGGACATATTAACACAATTTCATTAAGCACAACATGTTGGCCATTATGGAGCAAACAAGACAGCATCTCGAATACTCAAGTACGGATTCTATTGGCCACTCTTTTTAAGGACACTCAAATTTTTGTGGCACAATCTGATTGTCATCAAAAAGTGGGAAATATCTCTAAAAGAGATGAGATGCCTTTATCTAACATCTTAAAAGTCGAAGACTTCAATATGTCATACATCGACTTCATGGGTCCTTTCCTATCCCTTATGGGGAACACATACATTTTATTGGGAGTGGCCTATGTATCTTACTAGGCCGAAGCTGTGGCATCTCCAACTAATGATGGAACAACTGTACGGAAATTCATCAAGCAAATATCCTACCTATTTGGAGTGCCACAAACAACAATAAGTGATGTGGCAACACATTTTTGTAACAGATCTTTTGATGCTCTCCTAAAAATATAAGAGTCCACCATCGAGTTGCCACTCCTTATCACCCGTAAATAAGTGCACAAGTGTAAGTGGTGAACCAGGAATTGAAACGACTTTTAGAAAAGATAGTTAATAGTTCTAGGAAGCAATGGGCATTAAAATTAGATGATGCTTTATAAGCTTATCAAACTGCTTTTAAAAATCCAATCAGAACCACGCCCTTCTGACTTGTATATTGTAAAGCTTTTCATTTACCTATGTAATATGTAATTAAATTTTGATTCATTTGATATGTTATACTTAGTGATTAATGTCTTAGAAATGCTTAAGATACTCACTTTGATTCATTTGTGATTTTAGGCATAATTCGGAAACAAAGAAATTAAATGAGTCAAAAGCATTACATTTGGTAGTTTTCCAAAAATTAATTTCCACTTATCTTCAGGGAGCAAGAAGAAGAAAATTGAAAGACAAGAAGAAGACAAGAAAAATCAAAATACAAAGAAAAACAAATAAAAGTGATTGTTAAAAAAATAAAGAAACAACAGGAGAACATGCATGTTTTTGCATCTAATTTATGTGAGTTTAATGGTGTGAAGTTAATGGAATGGTGGCTGGGAAAAGATGAAGCAAAATACAACCTTCCTTGAAATATAAAAGGACAGTAACAAAGGTGCATTTCAGACAGTTCCATACATATGAACAACATTTACAAATTACAATCCATAGTTCATGCATGAAACGTACAGCCATAGTTGTGTTTCATACATACAACCAAAGAGACCAAAGTGACAATGTTTGGCAAAGAAGGTTGACAGTATGCATTAAACGCATTATGAAACATAGACATTTCACACTAGAAAAAAATGACGACGCGTAGCAGCAGAGCCAAGAGACTAAAAACAAATGTAGGGTGAATTTTTTGGTTTAAAATACAGTAAAATAAAGGGTTTTAAAAACATGATTAGTAGCATGGTCCATTAATCTTAATTCGTCCTTTCAACCTACAATAGGGGTAGTAGAAACAAGAACGGGGGGCAAAAAAGAGCTTGTCGGAGATTGTTTTAACCATAAGTGAATAGTCACGATGGACCAAAAATGTTTATTTGTCACATCACATGAATAGTAACAAAAGAAGAAGAGAGCAGTGGCTTGGAATAAAGTGGAGGTTTTAGATTTTTAGTATATGTTTCTTCACAACTGAAGTAAGGAGATGATGGCTCATGCTTGGAGCATAAAAATGGAGACGAAAGGCTAGCTTCCCTACACCGGTTCAACTAGAATATTGATGCCAAGTCATGGTTAAGCTTTTTTATCATTTTAAGGATGTAATTTCTTTTCGGATTGTTATGTTATTGGTGTTGATTTGATTGAGTTTTGAAACGAATGATCTTAATACGTTATTTTGATTGTTTTATTTTGAACATATTGCTAAAATATTGAATTTAATCTGTACTCATTAGTTTTGATGTTTTAAAGTAGCATCTAATGATCGTCAATCATTAGAAACAACATAACTTAGGTTAGATAACCTAAACATGTAAGGTTACTGCCTATATTGATCATTTTCCAATTCATAATGCAACTACCAAATTGAATTTAGAGATCTATCCTAGGTTATTCAGTAGTTAGGTTTAATTAAAGATCGTTTCTTGAATCAAACACAACTTAAAAGAAAACCGGGATTAGTGAAGTGTTCTATTAGTCTCAGATCAATAGTCCTAAGAGAGTTATAAAGACATTAGGATGATGGAATATGTCTGATCGTGTTTAGGCCAAGATTGACCCTAAAATTGGACCTTATTTTTGTTCAACACTTTTTTCTCATTTTCGATTACTTGTTTAATTTGTTTTTTGATAGTTTACTTTTATTTCAATTTCTAAATTGATATAAATTTTAAACCCCCTTTTATATTTTCCTTGCATCAATTAATTTTGGTTACAAAAATTAACCGAACATTCCATGTGGATTCGATCCTAACTCACCCTAACTACAAATTTTAATGTGCAAAGTCAGTTAAAATTTTATAGCGTACTTGACAAGCACTGACAAATTTTGGCGTTGTTGTTGGGGACTATAGTAGTTTAATTTTCAATTTTAATTTTAGTTGGTTTTTTGTGAATATATTTGTTTATAATCATTCTTCTTGTTACTTATTGATCTTTAATTGTTCTTTAGTGTTGATGCATGGTAGTGACTAGATCTCCTCGTAGAAAAATTGAGCAACTTGATCCAGAGATTGAGAGAAAATTGTGGAGATTACATAGGGAGGCAAGGTCAACTTTAGTAGACTAATTGGAATCAGAATCTAAAGATACGATGGCAAATCTAAACTTTAAGGGAGTTGGCTACACCCGATTTAACTTAAAGACCATTATACATAACATTTCTTAATTTCACTAAACATGTTACCTTTGAGTTAAAACCTAGACTAATTCATTTATTATCTAACTTTCATGGTCATGCGGGTGAGGATGCACATAAGCATCTTAAGGAACTCGATGTGATGTGTTTGAGTATAAAGCCTCATGGGATGATCGACGAGCATATCATATTGAATGCTTTCCTGTTCTCATTCAAAGATGCAAAAAGGGATTGGCTATTTGACTTACCAACTGGAAGCATGAATACTTAGTTAGAGATGAAGAGATTATTCTTGGAAAAATATTTTTTGACCTCAAAGATAGCAAGTATTTGGAAGGAGATATGTGGTATTAAGCAACACAATAGAGAATCTCTTTACGATATTAGGAGTAGTTCAAGAAGTTATGTACTAGTTGTCCACACCATAACACACCGGAGCAACTTATCATCTAATATTTTTATGAAGGAATGCTACCAATGGAGAGGAGTTTGGTCGATGTGGTCAGTAGTGGGCACTTTGCAAGACGACTCCCATTAAAGCTAGGATATTACTTGAGCAGATGGCCACTAACACCCAATAATTTGAAACTCACAATGATGTTCAACGAGTAAATAAGATAAGCACTTCATCCATTGAACATCGTTTAGATTACAGTTGGACACACACAAGTAAAAATGTACAGGATATGTTTAAACATGAGTCATCCAACTGATGAGTGCCCAACATTGCAAAAGGGAAGTATGGAGTATATGAATGCTGCAGGAGGGAACTTCCCGAACTAATACAACCTATACTCACAGACGTATAGCCCAGATTGGAAGGATCACCCTAACTTGAGTTATAGAGGGAACTGATAGTAAATTACTTCCAAAATCAGATATAAAGAGCACAAGGATTTCAACCAAGGCAACAAGGAGCACAAGGAGCTTCTTATTCATCTTTGGAAGAACTTATTAAGAATCTTGCTACTAACAATCTACAATTTCAACAGGATATGTAGCAATTACAACAAAATATGCAGCAACAGTTGCAATATGCTTTACAACAAATCTGATAGGAGAAAAAAGCAAGTGAACACAGCATGAAACATCAAATGGGTCAGATGGCAGTAAGGCTCAATTGCCAAGAATCTCAAGGTAGAGGAAAATTATCATCACAACCGGAGGTGAACCTAAAGAATGTCAGTGCCATAACCTTAAGGAGTGGAAAGGAGATTGAGGGTCCCAAAATAACCTTATCAAATATTGCTACCAAGGAAGAGATTGAGAAGGAATTGGAAAAGGAAGAAAATTTGTCATCGAGTTCGAAAGCAAATTTCGAAAGTCCTAATATTATTAAAACTAACCCTCCAACTTTTCTGAGTAGATTAACAAGACCAAGCAAGAAGGACAAGAACAAAGAGATATTGGAGACTTTTCGAAAGGTAGAAGTTAATATATCTTTACTCGAAGCAATCAAGCAAGTACTAGGGTATGCCAAATTCCTTAAAGAACTATGTACACATAAGAGGAAATTGAGGGGTGATGAGAAATTAATGATGGGTGAGAATGTGTCGACAGTATTCAGAAAGAAGATGCCTCCAAAATATTGGGATTCAGGTATGTTTACCATTACTTGCAAAATTGGTAATACTATGATCAATAGAGCTATATTGGATATGGGTTCTTCTATTAATGTGATGCCTCATTTGATTTATGCTTCTTTAAATTTAGGCTCTTTAAAAGAAATAAGTGTAATCATACAACTAGCTAACCGCACTAATGCTTATCATGATGGTGTGGTTGAGAATGTTTTAGTGCAGGTGAATAAGTTAGTGTTTCCTGCATATTTTTATGTTGTGGATATAAATGATGACACCTCATGTAATTCGATACCTATCTTATTGGGGAGACTGTTTCTTAATACCTATCTTGTTGGGGAGACTGTTTCTTAATACATCTTAAACTAAGATAGATATTGGTAAGGGCAACCTTATAATGGAATTTGATAGAGAAGTAATTCATTTCAACATTTTGATGCCATGAAACATCCTCCTAATGATCACTATATTTTTTACTGTTGATGTGATTAATCCTTTGGTATAAGAAATATTTAAATTAAGTTGCAGGGATTGTTTGGAAATGGTTTTAACTGAGGATATGGAAGTAAATGCCAACACTGATGTTGAGATAGGAGAAGAGCTTGTGGAAAAGACAACCGCCTTGGACTCTTTGGAAAGTTCTCCAAAAAGGTATGATTTGGCCTTTATATAACTACCTGAAGCTCACCAGATGTTGTTACCTTCTAATGTGCAGGCACCAGAATTGGAATTAAAGCCACTCCCTACACATTTGAAGTTTTTACCTTCTGATGTGCAGACTCTCCTAATTATCATCTCGGCGGAATTGACTTTAAATCAAGAGGAGAGGCAGTTTCGAATGCTAAGAAAGCATAAGAAGGCCATCGGGTGGACTATCACAGATATCCAAGCGATAAGCCCTTCCATATGCATGCGCCATATTTTATTGGAGGAGGATGAAAAATCTATAAGGCAAGCTCAACATAGGTTGAATCCTCCAATGATGGAAGTTATGAAGAAGGAGGTTTTAAAGCTTCTCATTTATGGGGTTATCTACTCAATTTTTGACAGTAAGTGAGTAAGTCTTATCCAGGTGGTTCTAAAGAAGTTTGGAATCACCATTATGACAATCTAGGAATGTGAGTTAGTTCCCACCTGAGTGCAAACCGGGCGGCGAGTATGTATTGATTATAGAAAGTTAAATTTTGCTACTCATAAAGACCACTTTCCCCTTCCTTTTAATGATGAGATGCTTAAGAGATTGGATGGTTATGACTATTATTGCTTTTTATATAGCTTTTCAGGTTATCTTCATATCCCGATCGCACCTGAAGATTAGGAGAAGACTATATTTACATGCCCATTCGATACGCTTGCCTATCGAAGGATGTCGTTCAGATTATATAATGCACCTGCCATGTTCCAAAGTTGTATGGTAAGCATATTTCCGAATATGTTGAGAAGATTATCGAGGTATTCATAGATGATTTTATTGTGTATTTATGGATCATCTTTTGATGAATGTCTTGAGAATCTTGCCATTATCTTGGAATGATGTATAGAAACTAACCTTGTAATGAACTGGGAAAAATGTAATTTTATGGTGGATTAAGGTATAGTTTTAGACAAGTCCAAAGTTAATCTTATTTCTTATTTACCTTACCCCTCTATTGTGAGGGAAGTGCATTCTTTTCTTGGGCATGCAGGTTTTATCAAAGGCTCATTACGGACTTTTCGAAGATAGCCACACCACTATGCAACCTTCTTCAACAAGATGTCTCCTTGAGTTCGACAAGAGGTGCAAGGAAGCATTCAACAAACTTAAGGAGCTTCTGACATCCCCACCGGTGATTCAACCACTAGATTAGGACCTCCCCTTCGAGATCATGTATGATGTGAACGATTATGCAATGGTGGCAGTTCTAGGACAAAAAGTGGGAAAAGCTTTACATGCCATCTACTATGCTTCAAAGACTTTAAACCCAGCTCAATTGAATTATTCCACTACTTAAAAACAACTGTTATTTGTGGTTTTTGCTTTGGAAAATTTTCGAATGTATTTGTTTGGTGCTAAAGTGATTGTTTATTCTGACCATGCAACTTTACGATACTTGCTTACAAAGAAAGAAACAAAACCGATGTTGATCAGATGGATTCTCCTCCTTTAAGAATTCAACTTGGAGATTAGAGATAAGAAGGGGTAGAAAATATAGTGGCGGACCATCTCAGTTGTTTGATAAAGGAAGAAGATGATATCCATTTATGAGAAACCTTTTCAGATGAACAATTATTTCTGTTGATGTGACACCACCATGGTATACAGATATTGTCAAATTTTTAGCAACTAACGAATTACGTGTTAGTTTGTCAAAGGCTCAAAGGGATAAACTACGGAGTGACACGAAGTATTATATATAGGATGATCTATATCTTTGGAGGCACTATGCAAATCAAGTTATCAAGAGGTGTGTACCGGAAAATGAATCATCATCAATTTTATCTTTCTTTCATTTGTACGCTTACGGAGGATATTTTGGAGTGAAAAGAATAGCTTACAAAGTTCTAGAGAGCGGCTTCTACTGGCCAATATTGTTCAAAGATGCATATAGCTTCTGTAAATCCTATGATGGTTGCTAATGGTCAAGTAATCTATCTCGTAAGGATCAATTGCCATAAACTCCTTTACTTTTCTGTGAAAATTTTGAAGTTTAGGGCATTGATTTTATAGGACAATTTCCTCCACCTTTTGGCTTTACTTATATATTGCTTGCTGTTGATTATATTTCTAAATGGGTGGAAGCCAAAGCCACTAAGACTAACAATGCCAAGGTTTTTCAGATTTTTTTAAGGCTAACATTCTTTTTAGGTTCGGGATACCGAAAGCTATCATTAATGACAAAGAAACCCACTTTTGCAACAGCGTGATAGAAGCAATGTTTAGAAAATATCACATCACGCACAAAGTTTCTACTACTTACCATTCTCAAACCAACAGGCAAGCTGAAGTCTTCGATTGAGAAATCAAGTTAATCTTGGAGAAAATTGTGTAGCCCAATAGGAAGTATTGGAGTGTAAGACTGGAAGATGCATTATGGGCCTACAGGATGGCTTACAAAACATCAATTGGAATGTTTCCATATAGAATAGTGTTTGGGAAGCTATGTCATCTTCTGGTGGAATTACAACATAAGGTATACTGGGCTATCAAAAGATGCAACATGCACTTGGATGATTTAGGAGTGCATAGGAAATTGCAACTTTAAGAGTTAGAAAAGGTGAGGAATGAGTCATATCAAAATGCAGTGATATATAAAGAGAGGATGAAATCTTTTCATAATAAGATGATTTCGAGGAAATGCTTCTCGGTGGACCAAAAAGTGTTACCATATGATTCCAAACTCAAACTCTTTCTAGGTAAGTTGTATTCTCGTTCGGTTGGTCCGTTTGTTATCACTCATGTCTTTCCTTTTGGCACAGTAGAGATATAGAGCCTCAAATTGATAAGACATCCAGAGTAAATGGTCATCGCTTGAAGTCATATTATAAGGGCTTCCAAACGGAGGATTTGGAGGTGTTAATGTTGGAGGATGTGACTGGTGTCACTTAATGCACATAACTGGTGGTCGAGCCAATGACATTAAACAAAGGCACTGCTTGGGAGACAACCTAAGGGAAGTTAATTTCTGACTTTTACATTTTCGCATTTGATATTATTTAACTACTCCATTTCTTGCATTTGATTTTATATTGAGGACAATGTAAGTTTTAAGTGTGGGGGTGGGGTACATTAGTTTTAATGCATGTTTTTGGGCTTAATTATAGCTTATTTGACTTCTTAGGTGGTTTTAAAATCAAAAATTTTCTTCTTTTCTATTACTTTTAAGATTATTTAGTCATAATTAGAGTGTGAATTGATTAGTAAAATCCATAACAAAATTTGGCATGTACTTTTGTTCTTGTGGTTTGTTAATTTGCATTATTCTTAAAAGAGCAGTGACTAGTGGTAGACAAAAACCAATGAGGTTTTAAGCCGTATTAGACTGGGACGTCTATATCAGTCTCATTGTTTTGTTTGTTATGTGCAACCTTCATGACATATACATCCTTACCTTGTGTTGATTTTCTATTTGAGACCATATTTTTATCACATGCATTTTTATGAAAATGATTAAGCATTCTTTGTTGATTACAAGCTATATTAGCCAAATAACCTACCCAACTATGTGAATTTTCCTTGGTTAACCCTTTGAGTTTAATTATCCTTTTCTTTTGTACAAACCACATTACATGCTCCTAACCAAATGCCTTACCCAAGTCTTAAAGCTAGTAGAGCATTTGTTAATTCATGATGAGCGTGATTATACAAAAGCCTAAGTGTGGGGGTATGCATACATGTGGGTTGCTTATATTTGCTAAAAATTCCATGTTATGAATACTATGTTGATGTAGCTTTTATCACTTCTAGTTTTGAAAAAAAAGAAAAATATACAAAAAGAAGTGATTTTGAATAAAATTATCAAGGAGGAAATATCATTATTGTGAAAAGTTCTTAATAATTTATCCTCCTTAAGTTGTATTGATTGGGTGTTTGAATATATTGAGCTGAATTGAGTTGTGAAACATAATTGTTCCATTCTTCATAGCTGATGGTACCTAGTTTTGAACGAATGTTAACTTGTGCATTTGATATCTTATTGAGTATTACTTTTGCTTCACTAGCTTGATGGCTTTTTATGCTACATTAACTAAAATACATCTCACCTTACCTTTGCCTACATTATAACCCTAGAAAAGTCCTTTGATGCATGATTATGTGTGTGACTTTTATTGGTGGAGGAATGAAATGATATGCAAAGTTATGGACTATTGTGATCATGAATAGTGTTTGAGTGTACCCATGGAAATATCTTGTTTAAACACCTTCTGTCCAAATCTACCTCTAGATTACTCAATTTCTAAGGATAGTAAATATTGATTAATCATAAGTAGAAACTTTGAATGTTGAGTTTTTGCTTAGGTTTTAAAAGTCATTCACCTTTACTTATGGTTATCTATTCTTAAGAAATATGGAAAATGAGTAAAAGTTTTAGTTTATGATTTTGATTTTGACGATTTGCCTAAGGACGATCAAAGGCTAAATGTGGGGAACTTGATATGTGTTTAAATTTTCATTCATTTGATATGCTACAGTTAGTTATTAATGTATTAGAAAGGCTTAAGATACTCACTTTGACTTATTTGTGATTTTAAGAACAATTCAGAAGCAAATAAATTAAAATGAGTCAAAAGCAATACATTTGGGTAGTTTTTTGAAAATTAATTTTTATTTTTCTTCATGGGGCAAGAAGAAGAAAATTGGAAAAACAAGAACAAGACAAGAAAAATCAAAATATAAAAAAGAAGAATTAAAAGTGCTTGCTGAAAAAATGAAGAAATAATAGGAGCATGTGTATGTTTTTGCATCTAATTTACATGAGTTTAATGGTGTGAAAAGACGAAGCAAAATGTAGCCTTCCTTGAAGCATAAAACGACATAACAAAGGTACGTTTCAAACAATTCCATACACATGAACAGCATTTACAAATTACAATCCATGGATAGCCATATGTTTGTTTCACGGATATAGCCAAAGAGACCAAACTGACAACATTTGGCAGAGAAGGTTGACAGTATGCGTTAAACATAACATGAAACATAGACGTTTCACATTAGCAAAAAACGACAACGGCAGTAGCAGAGCCAAGAGACCAAACGTAAATGTAAGGTTCGTTTTCTGGCTTAAAACGTGCAGTAGAGTAAAGGGTTTTAAAAACATGAACAGTAGCGTGGTCCATCAATCTTAATTCGTCGCATCAAGCTATAATAGGGGCGGTAGAAGGGAGCTTATAGGAGATGGTTTTAAACATAAGTGAATGGTGATAGTAGACCACAAATGTTTATTTGTCACATCACATGAATAGTAATAAAGTGAGAAGAGAGTGGTGACGTGGAATAGAGTGGAGGTGCCAAATTTTTGGTAGTTTTCTTCACCATCGAAGCAAGGAGATGATGGATCACACTTGGAGTATAAAATGAAGATGAAAGGCTAGCTTCCTGATACCGGTTCAATGGGAATCTCGATGCCAAGTCATGGTTAAGTTAATTTTATCATTTTAAGGTTGTAATCTCTTATTAGATTGTTATAATGTTGGTGTTGATTTGATTGAGTTTTGGAATTAATTATCTTAATATGATATTTTGATTTTTTTATTTCAAACCTATTACTAAAACGTTGAATGTAATCCATAATCGTTACTTTTGATGTTTGTGAGTAGCATCTAATGATCATTAATCATTAGGAAAAATATAACTTAGGCTAGATAACCCAAACGTGTGAG
>JANSVA010000007.1:6109651-6132071 GCA_025504915.1 Erythroxylum reticulatum
TACTTATGTGTTTAATTTCATGCATTAGATAATGCATGTTAGGATTGTTTGGACTTGCATGATGGATGGTTATGGACTTAAGCCCAATATGATTGGGGTGTCCATATCATGCTATATAGCTATAGTAACTATATATATATGATATATACAAAACCATCCTGGTTAGATGAGACCTAAATAGAAATCCTTCACTTAGAATATTAAAACTAACACCTTCCATTAATATAGCAAGAACTAGAGTTATTTTAGAGTTAGGGTTATTAGGCACACCTAAGCCTGCTCTACACGAATATGTTAGATCCATAGAAATATGATTTTCAGATTAATGGGTCGATTTTAAACAGAAGCATTGATTTATTGGCCAAACCCAAGGTCAATGTCGACAGGGGTAAAGTTGGGTAGTTTACATGAGATGTACATACATCAAGAGTTTATAGCCCAATGTGAGTGCACACACAACAGTTGATAGCACTAGATTTGATACTTGCATTATAAATGCAATTGATATGATCAATAACTACCGATTGACCTAAGGTGGCTTGCTGGGCAAACCCAAGGTCATTCTTAGGGATATTGGATATCGATCCACTAGGAGAATTTTATACAAGTTCTCTCAGATTCATATAGAGGGTTATGGATTTGTTAGAAAATAGTGGGAGCGATACTGCATGTTATTAAAGTCCTAATTGACATGCATTTACATACAATCTAACACCATTTCTCTCTTTGATATTGGGTTGCAAGAATTGACACCATGACCACTAGTGTAAACCTACACTCACTTATGGAAGTCAATAAGTTGATAGGACCTAACTTCCTAGACTGGCTTAGGAGCTTGGGAATAGTTTAAATCAGAGAAACTAGGCTACGTCTTGGAAGAACCACTTAGTGATCCCCTTACGACTGATGCTTCTGATAGTGATCAGAGGGCATACAGAAAACATCTCGATGATAGTGACATGGCTAGTTCCATAATACTGGCCACTATGTCACTGGAATTGCAAAAGTAGAATGAGATTATGGATGCTCATACTATAGTCTATCATCTGAGGGAGCTATTTGTTGAACAAGCTAGGTCTGAAAGGTTTGAGATCATGAGGTTGCTCTTCCACTCTAAGATGGTTGAGGGGACATCTCCTATGCAATATGCACTGAAAATGAATGGCTATATTGAGAGATTGGCCTCCTTAGGTTTTTTGATGGATCGTGAATTAAGTATAAACTTAATTATAACTAGTTTGACTGATAGTTATTCATTTTTTGTGCTTAACTATCAAATGAACAAAATATCCATAACAATTCCTGAGCTGATAAACTTTCAAAACAGTTGAGCCATTTGTCTGCAAGGACAGTAAGACTGTGATGCTGGTAGACTTTTCTAGTTCGAGGAGGAAGAACCAAAAGAAGAAGAAGTCCACAAGGCCTAAGGGAGTTGTGGCCAAGAAGAAAGATAAGGAGATTGCCCCTAAGGGAACATGCTTTCACTCTGGTAAGGATGGCCATTGGAAAAAAAAATGTAAGGCTTATTTGGAGTCACTGAAGCAATAGAAGGAATCAGATGTCCCATCTACGTCAGGTATGTTTATTATTGATATTAATATTGTTTCTAATAATAACATATAGGTATTGGATACTGGTTGTGTCTCACACATACTTACTAATATGTAGGGCCTTAGGAACAATAGACAACTCAACAAGGGAGAGTTAGACCTACGCGTAGGCAATGGAGCAAGAGTTGCTATATTAGCCAGAGGAACTTATATGTTGACACTCCTTAGTGGGCTTGTAATAGAAATTTTTTTTGGTAAATCATTAAGACTTTAAACAAATAATAAAATGTTATGTACATATCTAGAGATTCCTACGTATGAATCTCTGAACTACCAAAAGGAGTTCAAATTGAACCTACAGCAATTCCTTAGAACCTAATCCCTTACAGCATACACAATCACCATATTTTATATAACCTTCCTACCAAGAAACCTTATAAAGCTAGCTAATCCAACCAAAAGCACAAGTTTACCAACAATAATTTCCAGCTGCGAATTCAAGCAACATTAATTAACAAAACCTAATCAACTATCAACACAAACTAAGAAGAGTTATGTTCTTCGAGTTTCCTTGTTCACTGTCAAGTTTTCCCACCTCTCACATACCTTCATTGATAGGAACATTATTAATTATACTGACCTCCATCTGTAGGTTAATCTACTACAGAGAGATGCTCTTGTCTTGTCCACTCCATGTTCCCTTTACTTACTGATTTGAAATAAGAAGTTTCTTAGTACTGACTTCGCTTCTACTTTACTGAAGAGAAATAGGATACCTACCCTTGTTCTAGTCTAAAAACAACAACTCCATTTTGCTTATTAGAAATAAGAATGTTTCCTGCACCAATCTTCACTTCTACTTTAGAAACCTAAGAACTGTTGAACCTCCAACTGGCTTCCTGAAATAAAAAAAACCTGTAGAAAAAATATTAGTGTATAAGAACTTCGTCAATTACCTCCACTCGGTGCTTGAGCTAAGATGTTCCATAACTTAAAACATTACTCTAGAGTATAAGCTCCCCACATCCTTGACTTCATCTTTGAATGTTCGAGTATTCCTTTTAGACCAAATATTGTAGACAGTAGTAGAAAGAAGGATAGGGAAAATGATAATGTCCTAGGTTCTGAAATTTGAGGATTGATTAAACTAAAAGGGGATGGATTGAAGGTTTGTCTAATTTGGGATGCGTATATGGAAGTGGTTAAGGCATTGGTCCCATATAGTTTTAGAGAAGGAACATTCAAAAAAAAATGTTCAATGGTCTCTATGTGAGGTACACAAGGAGTAGTGGTTAGGAGTATGGAGATAGAGGAGTTTGTCCCATGCTTGTAACTTCTTAAGGATAGCCAGCCATAGTATGAAAGAACACCTAGGGCTATTACTTTTAAACCAAACCAGTTTATGCCAAGGAACATTTTGTATTAGAGGTCTCAAGAAAATATAGGTTGAACCATTAGTATGCTTTCATGAAGGACTAGCTAACCATTCCAAACAATCAGGTTTAGAACTATTTGGTTAGTACAGTAGAGGCTAAAGGTTACTAATGATCTCTATAGTTGCCTCTTGCCATCTCCACTCATCATTACTGATAACTTCAGAGACTCTTGCTATCATAGGAAGTTTCGAACTATTGATCTCTCTTAGAGAAGAGAAGTTCTTCGGGATTCCTCTAGGATGCCATAAATCCTGCCATAAAAGAGTAGAATTTCCATTCCCTATCCTAAATCTGAATTGGTTCCCCATTTTATCCCTCACAAATAAGATTTTTCTCCAACTCCAAAAACTATTATAGGAAGGTTAGGCACTCCAGAAAATTTTCCTTCTGAAATGATAGTATGCACCCATTTAACCACAAAGCTTCCCTATCAATAAACAGATACTGAATCCTTTTCCCTAACAGGACACAATTCCATGTTGACAAATGTTTAATCCCTAAACCTCCCTCCCTTTTTGTTCTACTAATGTCACTCCATTTTACCTTAGCATGATATTTAGAAGCTACCCTCCCATCCCACAAGAAATTCCTAAGTTTAATCTCTATATCCTTAAGAATGGATGAAGGAAGAATGAAATGGGTAAACCAGTATACTTGGAAAGAAGATAGGACAGAAATCACCAATTGGAGTCTACCAGTATAGGAAAGGTTTTTATGAGTCCATTTGTTTATCCTAGCATCAATTTTATCCAATAAGGGTAAGCAATCCCTCCTAGATAACTTATCTGTTAAAAGAGGTACCCCCCAAATACCATATGAGGAGAGTGCCTTTCTTGAGTGCAGAGATAACTTCCATTTGATGAGTCAGGTATTCCATATCAGGAGATAAGAAAAACTAACTCTTGGAAGGATTCATGTCCATGCCAGAGAAACTAGAGAATGTAAACATACAATTAAGAAAAGTTTGAGTAAAACTCAGATCCATATGGAAAAACATCAGGAGATCGTCAACAAACAAGAGATGAGTGAGTTTAAGGTTTTTGCACCTCCAATGGTATTTAAAGGAAGAACTACCATCTATACAAACATTCAAACTCCTAGAGAAAACTTCCATACAAATAATGAAGAGGAATAGAGATAAGGGATCTCCTTATTTTAGGTCTAACTTCCCTCTAAAAATTTTTGAGGGAGATCTATTGATCAAAATAGAATAAGAAGGACAGGTTATAAATTCTTTGATCCATTTTATGAACTTTAAAGGAAGGCCTACAGCTACTAATGCATTTAGGAGGAAGTCCCATTAAATGGAATCATAAGCTTTTTGAAGGTCCACTTTAAAAGCACATATCTTCTAGTTATTAGAAAGGTGATAATTCTTGAAAATTTCTTGGGCCAACAGGATGTTATCCCCTATTCAACAGTTCTTAATGAAAGCACTTTAGTTTAGGCTAACAATGTGAGGAAGAATCTCTTTAAGCCTATTTGCTATGATTTTAGCAATCACCTTATAAAGCATATTGCAACAAGAGATGGGTCTATAGTCTAAAATTGTAGAAGGGTGAGCTTTTTCAGGAATAAGTGAAATAAAAGTGGAATTAAGCTCTTTCAAGAGTTTTCCAAGTTGGAAAAAATTTTGAGTGACACTGGTAACTTCCTCTCTAATGATATGCCAGGTTTGTTTGAAGAAAAAACCATTAAACCCATCCGGACTAGGAACTTTATTGGGATTAAGAGAATTGAATACCTCCCTTATCTCTTGTGCTGAGACTTCAGCAATAAGAGAATTAGAAAGATTATCAGGCAAAGGATAAGGGAAAAGGTTTTCTACAAACTCTTTAGAAGACTAAAAAGCCTTTTTATCCCCAATAGAACCCTAAAAGTATTGAAGAAACTGATCTTGAATTTCTTCTAGACCAACTATCCTGTTCCCATTTCCCACTATTAAAGAATTTATATTATTTATGTTTCTGTTAGAAAGGAGAGAGTTATGGAAAAATTGGTGTTCCTATCCCTTTCTTTGAGCCATTTAATACTGGAAAATTGTTTAAAGAATGACTCTTGATCTTTTAGAGCTCTAATTAACTCATTCGTGGCCTCAAATTCCTTAGCAATTAGAAGAGAAGACTTAGGCAAAAGTCTCATTTGATCCTAAAGGCTATTAAGAATAACTTGGCAACTCTTAACTCTAACATTCACATCCCCTTCTGGATAGAGTTTAAAATTTTGAGAGCTTTTTTGACCATCTTAAGCTTAGACACAACACAATACATAAGAGTACCCTAAACTTGAGAGGACTAAGCATCCTCTACTGTTTGAAGGAAATTAGGTTGATAAGCTAGAAATTTTGAAAACCTGAAAGGAGAATATCTCTTTTGCATACTAGCTCAATACCTAACCACTACTGGAGAATGGTCTGAGATGTTTGGGTTATGAATAACACTATATGAATTGGGAAATCTAGAGCTCTAAGTTGAGTTAATGAGGGCTCTATCTAACTTCCTAGCAATAAAGCAATCTCCACTTTGTTTGTTGTTCCAAGTAAAACTTGGACCACTAGGATTTAAATCAACATAGCATTGCCCTTAACACACTTTTAAAAGGCACTCATCCCATTTATAGCTGAGGGACTTACAGGATCTGCCTCATGAGGAAACAATATAGCATTAAAGTCCCCCGTAATAATCTAAGGAAGATTACCTACTGAGAGGTTAATATTTGATAGATCATACCAAAGATTCTTCCTATAGTTGAGGTTATTGGACCCTTAATCATAAGTCATTAAGAAGGAAGAAGAACAATTCCTAGGGTCAACTCTAAGTGAATCAGCTGGTCATTAGAACATCGTATAAAACATAAAAAACAATCAAGGTTCCAAGCTAACACAATCCTAGTGTTTGAAGCCTATTCTACATTACTGTATGAAATCTATCTAGGAAACAAGGAGGAGCAAACATTATTCAAATAGGAAGGAGACCTAATCCTAGATTCTATCAAACAAACAAAAGAAATAGATAATCTCTTAAGACAAGCATATACAGTTAATTGTTTTCTGGGGTTGTTTAGACCCCTCACATTCTAAAAAACAAGATCCATTAACACAAAAAAACAAAAACTAGAAACACCTCCTACTTCTGTTTCCTCCTAGATTTCTGACTTTTCCTCATAGTAAAATCCCCCTCTGTCCCTCCCATAATACCAGGACAATTAGGGACCAATTTAGAAATAGGAGAGGAAGGAATACTTGATTAACAGAAGAAAAGTTGGAATCCTCAAGATCTCCACTCTATTCTTCTTGAATCTGTTGATCCTAGTTTAGAAGAGAAGGACTCCCAGCAATACTTGCATCTTTATCTTCTAGTATTTCCATCTCGTTATTACAATCCATCTGTTGAGATCCTTGGCCCTTACATTGCTCATTATGAATCTCTAATGTTCTATGTGCCTTATTACTTTGAATTGTTTTCTCTATGATTGATTCCTGCTCCTTTTCCTGCTGATTTGAAGTGTTTGATATCTTCTCCTTTCCTTTCTCCAACTCTTATTGTAATCTAGTCTCAAACAATCTCCCTATAGGTTCCCATTCATTCTTTAGTGCATGCTAATCAAGCCTCCATTCATATTTAATCCTTATTTCCTTAAAAATTAAATTTCCCTCTTCATTGTATGTAGCTAGTTGGAAGGAAGTAGGCCAACTCCTCTATAATTCTAGCTCCACACACATCTTTGTATACACTATCCTAGACATCCTAGCTATCTGAGTATCCATCAAGAGAGGGTATCCTACATCATTTACAATTCTTCCCAACCCTTTCGTGTTTCAGTATTCTACTGGAATATTATGAAACCTAGCCCATACCAGGGCAAACCTAACCTCTTCTTTCCCCCCCCATTTAGGCTCCACTTTTGCATAAATAAGGGTTTCCTTTGGATATGCCAAGGACCTTTTCCAACACCAAATTCAATCCTATCTCATAATCAAACTTAAACGAAAAAATTGTTTGAGCTAGTAATTAAAGTTTGCTTTAGCCCAAACTCTGCCTAGGACTTAGCTAAAGCTCTCTGTACCACAAGAAAAGTTGGTCTCTTTCCTATGAAAAAACCTATTAGAGTTAACCTGAAATGTACGGTTCCCTTCTTAGCTAACTTTATAAGGGGGATGACATAGATCTGATCCTTCTTGACCTCCGAGGGATAGTTGGTTAAAGATTTATATTCTGTGGAGTTCGCCATACCATCTGAAACAACTGACTTCTATGATCTGATGTTCCTCAAATTTTTAATCTCAAGGGAAGTTTTGGGAACAATCTCCTGTGGTTTTATCGCTGAGGAGATTTGGTTAGGGTTGATGGAAAGGGACGTTTATAGAGGTGGGTCTTTGGTCAGAGGGGTTGATGGTGTTTAAGTTGATGTTTTGGTTTTGGGTTCGATTAGGGAATTCGAAGGAAGATTTTTGGTGGCAGAGAGGAGCGAGGACAGGTAAAGGGGATAGAGGGTTCCGGGATAGGTAGGAGAAGAAGACGAATCCATAGAGAAGGAGTTGAAACCCGCTTGTAATCTCAGAAGTTACGGGTCTCTACTCATCGTTCATCGCTTGTAATGATATTCAATGGTTGTTTTTATGTACTTGTATTGACTAAGAATATTATTTCAGTTTCTAGTCTTAATAAGGCTAATTTCCATTTAAATTTTAGTAACAATAGTTGTTCTATTAGTTTGAATGGAATGCTTTATGCTATGGGTACATTATGCAATAGAATATACATATGAGATATGTCCAATCTAGTTTTAAATATCAATGACAATAAAAGAAAAAATGAGATAATATGAAATCATCTTACTTATGACATTGTCGCCTTAGCCATATAAGTGACAAATGCATGATTAAACTACATAAGTGTGGCAATTTAGGGTTATTTGATTATGAATCATATGACATATGTGAATCTTGCTTATTAGGCAAGATGACAAAGTTACCTTTAAAGGAAAGGGTGAACAAACTACTGGGCTATTGGACTTAATACATTCAAATGTATGTGGTCCATTGTCTATACATGCAGAGGTTATTTCATATACTTCATTACCTTCATCGAAGATTATTCATGATATGGGTATTTGTATCTGATGAGAAACAAATCTGAGGCCTTTGAAAAGTTTAAAGAATTAAAAAATGAAGTATAGAAACAATTGGGTAAAAGTATTAAAACATTTTGATCAAATTGAGGTGGTGAATACTTAAGCAAGGGGTTTCTAAGTTATCTCAGAGATAATAGGATAATATCCTAGTGGACTCCACCGTACATGCCGCAACACAATGTTGTGACAGAAAGGAGAAACCGAACCTTGTTAGATATGGTAAAGTCAATGATGAACTTAGCAGATCAACCAAAATCCTTTTGGGGATGTGCACTCGAGACTGCTATTTATGCGGTAAATAGGGTCCCTTAAAAGTTAGTTGATTTTATTCCATATGAGATGTGGACTAACAAGAAACCTTATCTTTCTCATGTGAAAGTTTAGGGTTGCCCAGCTTATGTCAAATAGATTCAGTCATATAAGCTAGAATCTAAATCTAACAAGTGTCTATTTGTAGGATATCTTAAAGAAATGATAAGATATCAGTTCTATAACATTTTGGAACAAAAGGTGTTTGTTTCATAGTATGTTGTCATTTTAGAGAAAGAGTTTCTTCTAAAAGAAGACAATGGGAGCAAAATTGAACTTATGGAAGTTCAAGATGCTCAAACAGACGCAGATCAACTTTCTGAACTCGAGAATGTTGTTCATAATGATGAAACAATAGTTCAATCTTCTGATACATAAGAAGCTCGTTAGTCAAGTAGGATACGTCATGTTCCAAGGGGCTATAGATTTCTCATAATTTGAAAATAGCTTCAGGCTATGAAATCTGAAATGGGTTTTAAATAAGAAAATCGACATAGAGGGTAATGTAGTTACCTATAAAGCTAGGCTTGTAGCTAAAGGTTATCGTTAAAGACAAGGAGTTGACTATGACAAAACATTTAGCCTGGTAGCCATGCTTAAATCCATTAGGATACTCCTGGACATTACTGCTCGTTATGATTATGAGATATGGAAAATGAACGAGAAAATAACTTTCCTTAATAGAAACCTAGCTGAGGATGTGCACATGACACAACTCGATGGCGAGAGGACGAATTGTACCAGAACATTATCTATGGAAGGGTTCGTAGTCAAACTACTAACTTTCTAGTAAATTGGGCATCATAATGTGTTGCCAGATGCTGCTCATGACTTGCTTGAATTAAGTATTAATTCAAGTGGCCAATATAACCAGGAACCTAATGAGTCATAAGGATTGAAGATGTGAAGAATAAGTAAAATGGTTTTAGATGGGGATCCAAGATATTACACAAGTGTGGTAGTTTAGGGTATTTTGATTATGAATAATATAAAAAATATGAATCTTGTTTATTAGGTAAGATGACAAAATTACCCTTTAATATGCAAGATAACAAAATTACCCTTTAATAAGTAAGATGACAAAATTACCCTTTAAAAAAGGGGTGAAACTTTCATGCCAAATTAAGTGGGATTAAAAGCCACTTAATTCCCACTAACTCTCCATTGATGTTGGGGGTTAGAGGAAGGCTAAAGGGTGTGAAAAACATCAATTTTCATGTAACTGCTATGTGAAAACAAGAGATTTTTGGTGAAATGTTCATAATCTTCTCTCACTCTCTACAAACACTCTCTCAAAGAATACCTCACAAAGCTAGCACTTTGTGTATGTTCTATCAATTCTTCCTAAAAGGATTCATGCTTTGCTCTTCACGTGGATACCATTAGAGACATCCTCCTTTGTTCATTGTGGTTTACAATAACCTAAAGAGGTGAAGATAATGAAGAATGAAGGAGATTGTAAGGTACACATCTTAAGTTCATGTTTGTTAAAGTTACCTCTAATGGAAATTGAAAGTTCTTGGCTATTTGGGTTTTGTTTTATATTTTCTCTACTGTTTTCTAATTTTGATGCATGTGATGCAAGATCAAAACTTAACATGTATTGGGCAATGAAGATTTTAAATTTTGATGGGAAGCAAGCGGAAGAAATGACTTTTGCAACTGAATGAACTTGAAGAGTTTCGTTGCAATGCATATGAAAATGTCAACCTTTATAAGGAGAAGGTGAAGAGATGGCACGACCCTCATCTGAAGTAGAAGGAATTCAAAGTGGGAGATGCAGTTTTGCTATACAATTCAAGGTTGAGACTTTTCCCATGAAAACTTAAATCGTGATGGAGTGAACCGTTTACTATCACCCAAGTCTTCGTCTATAAAGCCTTTCAATTGGAAAACATAAACAAAACCTTTAAGGTGAATGGGTATCGTTGCAAACTGTATCTCAATGGAGTGGTCTCGAAGAAAAAGGAAGTGATCTCTTTCCTTTCAAAGAACTTAAAACACTTCCTAAGATGAAAGGTCAAGATAATGACCATAAATTAGCATGCTTGGTAAGTTAGATTTTTTTTACAATTTTAGAATTAGTGTTTTTTAGTAGAGGAAAGCAAAACAATGAGGTGATGGTGCAAATATAAGGTATGGAAGAAACTTAGAAGTGATATGAAGGGGAAAAAATCAAAATTAGAAAAGAAGTGAAAAAATTTTGTAGGCCACGATAGGGACAAATTGAACATACAAGTTTCAAAATTTTCTATGATAGGGACAATTTGAACATGCAATTTTCAGGATTTCTTTCTAGGGTTACCCTTCTTTCCCCTTCCCAAACCTATATATTTACCCTTACCCTCATTTTTCTCACCCACACCACTCTCTTTATAGCAACCGAACACTCAAATCCTCTCCCTTCTCTTTATAAAAGTTTTTATCCCTCTAAATTTTTCACATTATAGGACCGAGAATTAAGCAAATGATCAAACGCATTCAACAGAAGGGCAAAGTTCAAATGTTAGGCCTCGGAAAAAGGAACCGGGTTGCTAAGTGCGAAGCACCCTTTTCAATTTGCTCGATAGAGGAACGTAATCACTTCTAAACTCTTAGAATGAAGAAAATTGTTGTTCCTCGATATTTAGATTTAAACACATTAGAAATAATTAGCTTGAGAGAACAGGTTGAACACTTAGGGGGAAGAATTCACTTGGAAAAATTTATGCGCTTTAATTATGTCATCTACGAAGAACTCACCCTAGAATTATTCACCTCCCTCTAATATGAGCTTAGTAACCTTAAGGGTCTATGGTTTCGATTGTTTGGTCAACCATATGAGTTGAACTATGAAATTTTGTGCAAAATTGGGGGATTCCTAGAATCAACCGTAGTGGATGAGCACGATGACTTTTGTCCCACACGTTATTGGCCTGAATTGACTGGGGTAGAGAATTTTGATGCTAAAAATGCTCACAACAACATAATTCATAATCCCGAGCACTAGTTGTTACATAAGTTTATGTGTGAAACCGTGTTTAAAAATCAAAAGTAACCAATGTTCGATGAAGGAACTTTTCATATTGTGGTGCATGGATCATAATGTCCAAGTTTACACCCCCACCACATCTTTAATGCTATTATTACTACTCTAAGAAAGAGAAGCAATAACCTAGGAATGGGTTTTTGGTTATGGCTATTGTAGAATATTATGATGTCAATTGTGATGGCCATCGTCATGAGTTCCTTAGCACTCGTCACTTAACAAAAGTTGGAATCATGAAGTCCCACAATATGGAACTTCAAGACATCAGTGCAAAATCTCATGTTAAGACCAGAGCGAGACGAGCCATTTCGAGCTCGGCACCACCACAGTCTTCTCCATCATTAAATTTCAAGTGACGTTGCATTTTCAAAAAATTGTTCTCCATTCTCTAACAATGTACTTGCATTTGATGTACTATTGAACATTCAATGAAACTTATTGTTCTTTACTTGATGCCCTTAGAAGCTTAATATATTCACATTTTTCAAAAAAATATATTTTTTTAATTAAATAAATTTAATTTAAAATTTTATATTATAAGATATGTTAAAATAAATATATATTGTTTCTTCTTTAAGTAAAGTGCTAAAACTTAGATTTAGATAAACTTACCTCATAATTATAGAGTTAAAAAATTTTAAAATAACTTTTATAATGTTTAAAATTTTAGATAATAATGATAATTTTTAAATGGTACCAAAAAAAGCTTTCCATTTTGTTACTAACATATAGCAACTTATTTGAGAGGTTATATGCCTCCAATTTCCTTCGACCGTTCCTAGTTCGTTACTGCCAATAGAAGTATTGATTGCTCAACTTCAAAACCACTGTCCTAGATATATATATAGTAAAGAAGGCTATTAATATTTGACTTTTTAAGAAATAGGTTAATGTTATAAAAAATAATATCAAACTTGTAGTTATGTTAAAAAAAATATAATAAGAAACAAGTGATAAGTATATAATAATGGTAAAAGGTAAAGTTAAATAACTTTTAAATTTGGTCAATTAGTTTTCGAGTTAATTTGATGTTAAATCTAATTATGAATATTTAATAAATATAAATTAAATTAAATTAAATACTTAATTAATATAACAATGACTTATATGTTAACTTTGCCTCATATAGAGCTATTAAGAATATATATATATATATATATAATAACCTTAATTTTCATATTGAATTTATGAGAGCATTAAGTAATTTTTTTGAATAAGGATATTCCCAATTTTATATTATTAACTAATATATTATAGAATTTTACATTTAAAGATTTACATGAGGCTAGATATTCTAAATTTACTTAATATGTGATATAAAAATTGAGTTCCTTAGATAATAGAATTCTTTTCCTTCTACTAGACCAATCTTTAAGAGGGTTATATTTAGAACAAGTTTATCTACATAAATAGTTTTTAATTTTCAGTTAATTATGAAAATATACATGTAATTCTAGATATTTTGTTCTCTTGTTCTTAAAAACAATAGATTATTTTTTAGGTACATGATATTTGTTGGACATAGTAAGGTTCTAACCTATGATTTTGATGATAATAAAATATATTAATTTTGGTTATATCAGTATCTCAATTATTATGTAATCAAGTAATATGTAAAAATTCAAATTTAATGGAAGGAAAAAGAGATCAAATGAGCCTATTGAATCAATTATGAAATCAAGAGAAGGACACAATATAAGGAAACTATGTATGAATTAAAATAGCTTTAAGGAAATTTAAGTAAAGAATCAAAAACAAGAAAGAATTAATAATTTCCTATGTTTAATTTGTATAAACTCTAAGCAACCTTATATGTCATGTCAATACTCTAGGGGCTCAACATTGTAGGATTTAGGGAAAAATGCATTCTTTTTCATAATTAAGAGGAAATCTACAAAGTTTTTAAAGAAAACTATCTAGATGATTAAAATACTTTTGGTAAAAACTATTGTGTGCATTTGAGTCAAGTTTTTTCAAGTTCTTGGAGTTTGATATTTAAAAGAGTTACGAGAATTATGAAATTTTGTTTCTTGGTGGTTAAATAAACGTATAAAGAATATAGGTTCATCAAATGAATGTATTCAATTGTGAAAATTTTTAAGAGAAATATCAGTTAACCTATATTGGAGACAGGTCAACTGAATAAGAGTTTTATATGTTTATATTTTATTTTTGAAGTGTATTAGTTGACATAACATGTGTATAAGTAGACAAAACATATTAAATATGATAGGTAAGATGATGGATTTCTATTTTATAAAGATGTCAGTCAATTGATAACATAGATATGCAACCACAATAGGCTTTTTTGTCGACTAACAGGAGTACCTCAATTGGTCGAGCCATTTTGGTAAAGTGGATAGAATGTTGGAACTGTTAAATTCAAAGGAATTAGTAAATGAATGGTGGGAATAGTTGACTAAACAATTTAGAGTTAATTGATATAGCAATTAATTTGTAAGGCCTCAAATTATACCCTAGTTGAAATGTTACATATTCATGAAGGCATATATGATAGGTGTTAAATTGTGATATGATTGTAAGTTGTATATGTTTTAAATTTTGTTTGATCTTGAATTTTGGTTTAATGGATCATGCTTAGTGATTTGGAATTAGTTGATACCATTAGAAAATTGATTTATTAAAATATACATTTGAACAAGGAAAATGTCAAGTGGCAAGATAAGTTGGTATATGAAAATTAGATGACTAAGTCTATACATTTAGTGACATTTGGCATAGCTAATGCATTGACATTTAGCATGAGTAAAAAAAGGGACAAATGGCAGTATAATTGAATGAAAATTTGCAACATTGATTAAATGTCAAATGACCTAATAGTTGTGTGACATTTGGTAACTTAAAGGGAGGAAAAATGTGATACATGCATTAGTGACATCTGCTCCTCCAAGATTAGGAAACCTAGCAACTTAGGTGTTAAACTTGCAAAAAGTTTATGCAGCCTTCATTGAAGCATCTCCCCTAAAACCATTCACCCTATCTTAGCTTTAAATTTTGCTTCAGTTTCACTTAGAATTGTTGCAAGATATTGCATTGAGAAAGCTACCACAAGCTATCTTTTATATTGTTGTCTTTTGGGTGCTAAGATCACCATACACCTACCTAAATTTCAGAAGCATTTTGGTTGCATGAAGGATAGTTTGGTTAGTTCTTTGAAGAAACAATTTAAAGGAAATTAGGTAATGGAATTCTAAACTTGATAGCATGTATTAATAAAAGTTTTATGATAACTGAATTGGCATGAAATTTATGTTAAGATGATAATAAATGAATGCTGGAAAAAATAATCCTTGCATAATAACTTCCAGTTTGGTTTTGATGTATGGAAGATATTGATTTGCAAGTTACTTAATGAATGATTTTGTAATTGGTTTGTACATGAATTTGATGAGGTATTGAATCATAAGTAAGGTAGAATTAAATTGAAATTAATGGTCTTTAGTGAAGGTGTGTTGAATGGAAGTGAAGAAGTCAAGTTTTGGAAACAAATTAGAGGTTGTAGGTGAGTGAACCTTTGGTTCAATCGTTCCACAATCATGGGATTTACAAGGCTTATTCCCATGGTCGTGGGAAGTACTTAGGAAGGAGAAAATATTGGTTTTGGGCAATTGTTTGACCATATAAGGTTAAGGTACTTTATAATGGTTTAATTGGACGTAATTAAGGTGTAAAATGAACCTAATTTGATGTGGAATAAGTTCATCAAAGGTTGAATAAATTTTGGATTTTTAATTGAAGTAATAACTTAAAGAAGGTGTTGTTAGATTCAAAAGTATATGATATTGGAACTTATAATTTGTTAAAGGAATGAAGTATATTTATGAACAAAAATGTGTTTTAAATGATAAAAGTGATATGTTAGTTATGTATGTTTGATAATTGGTTAAAATGTAATTAGTTAATATATTCATTGGTGCATTATTACAAATGCTTATGCTTATTAGGCATGATAAGTTTTTTAAAGTGAGAATGAATGGGTTCAATTTGAGCATAAGAAAATGAATTCATGCTTATGCATTATTTCACTATTATATGATTATGATATTGTGATAATTCCAGACCATTAATTGTCCGAGGAGTTTGATAATTGGGATTGTATTCGAAGTGCTTTCTAATTATGTGAATATACATAATGTGTGATGACTTAGTACATTTATTGATGCTTTAATGCATATGTTTGTATTTATAAGGCATATTGAGTTTGATCAAATGAATTAGGTCATATGTTGCACAACATATTTTGTATAAGATTCTAAAATATGAAACGGTTTGTTTTAAAACTGTTAAGTCCTAGTAATGGGTAAATAGACATGCCTAGAAGGGTCTGTAGCTGCTTTTGTAACCAGACACTAAGATGTCTTTTGATTTTAGACACTTATGTGTCATTTGTTTGAAAGAATTAAGTCTCATCTGTTTGAGATACCAATCATGGTATCTTCTGTGTTGGTCCCATTATCCACTTTTGTAAAAAGGATTAGCAGTCTAACTTATTTTCTATTCTAATACATGTTCAGTTTTGATAAAAACAAGTTCTGTTCTAATACAAAACAAGCTCTATTCTAATAAGAGATAAGCTCTGATTTGATATAAAAGAAGTTCTATTATGTTATAAGTCATATTTTGATCTGAAAGGATCATACTTTATTATGATACTTATGAGTTTTATTCTAATGCAAGAATATTCTTTATTGATTAATGAATCATATTATTTTGGATTCCTCTAAATTATGAACAATTAAACATTGTTGTGATATGATTTGAATCTGTATATATGAATGTTAAAGGACTGTTAGAAATAGTCACCATATGCATTATGTTTAGTTATTCCCCACTAAGCTATATGCTTATTACGGTGGTTTTGCCTCCATGTTGGTTCTAATAAGAAGGTTTAAAGACTGGGACAATGACAATTGCAGTGGCCAAGAAGAATATGTTCTATTTTGGAAGTTGTTTTTGTTTGAGTCTTTATTGTGTTTAAGTTTGAGATGTATTTCAATGTAATGAGACATTTTGTATATTTGTGGATAAGGTTTGTAATATCCTGTAAGTAATTTGTAATAATCTTTATATAAGTTGGCTTTTGAAATTATGGCATGTATTTGGATAAGTACAATATGTTTGATATGTTCTACTTAAAAACAACTTTTAATTAAAGGTAATGTATGTTACTCGAGTTTCTAGGAATGCATGTAAGAAATGTGTTAAGTATGTTTTGGATTGTTTTGGTTCTATTTTTTGTAACATCTGCATATCCCCCCAGGGGGTATATGGGTGTTACATAATTTATGACAGTAACAACCATTTTAGTTTGTTATAAGTATAAATAATCCACAATTGAGATGCAAGAAGAAAATTTAGCATGTTGCAAAGGTTTTAACAGTCTCTGAAAGGTTAAAGAGTGCATTTAAATGCATTTCATAAACCATATGGAACCTTAGTTCGTGGACAAGATGAGCATAAATCGCCCTTATCTAATAATAAATTTTTATTAGGATTTGTAGAAGAATCATAATGACAAGACCCTAGAATTTCAATATTAATATCATATGTAGATCATATTTAAGTGGAGATTTAAATATACGTTGTTGTAATTAAGTAACTTGTATGCTAAGAAAATATCAAAGAGATTCTAGATCCTTAGCCCGAAATTTTATCTAAAGAAACATCTTAAGATCTTGTACACTAGTATAATTATCCCTAATAATGAGTACATCACTGACATATACTAACAAAAATGTATGCCTTTTAAATGGGAGCATTGGTAGAACATTATATGATCTCTTACATATTAAGAAAGGAAAAAATTATAGAATTCCCTTATTAAAAAATTAAATAAAGCTTGGGGTGAGACAAAAATAGTTAGATCATACTCCACCTAAGAAATAAAGCTACATAATTATTCCATATACATATGAACATAACGAACACCATTAAGAAAGGCACTTTTTGTCATATAGCTAAATACTCTAAAGAAAATAGAATATAAATAGAAGTAATTTTAGTAACTAGAGAAATTATCGTTATAATCTTAACCATAAACCTAAGTGAAGCCCTTATAAATAAGATGACCTTTAAGGTAATCAATGCTACCATTAGGAGACATTTTAATAATAACTAAGAGACAATAACCTACATAAATTTATTTGAGGAAAAGATACAAGCTCTTAACTACCATTAGGCTTTAAAGCATTCATCTCATATATAATTACAAAATGCTAACCTATATGATAAAGAGCCTCATTAAGAGAGTTAGGAATAGAAATATAAGAGAAGGAAAAGATAATAGGATGATAAGTAGAAGATAAATAAGAATATGTAACTCTATAAAAGATGGGAAGTACGACAAGTATGCTTATCTTGAAGAAGAGTAGTAGGAAATTATAAATTAGATGGACATGGGGAGGATGAACCTAGAGACCATGGATGGTATGGTGAAAAAATATAATTCAATTGTAATTTCATCATAATGTCTTTTGAAAGCTATATTATAAGCATTAAGGCTATTAGGGGCTATGGAGGATCAATAAGAGCAAGATGATTTTATTGACAACTATAGATAAGTAAGTCAAGTTCATTTAGACATGATGGTGGACTAGGTGGAACAGGATTGAAAAGAAGATTAGGAAATGGGAGCTGCTCACCTACTTTATGATCGAATTGATCTATAAGCATATAAAGTCAATTATAGTAAGTTTATAAACTGGATTAATTCTATAGTATCGATCCCATAAAGAACTATGTCACTATAATTATTAATCATATAAAATAAAAAATTAAAATAAAATAAAGATTATGGTAGATGATTAATTTGCTAAACTAACAAGAACAATGGAAATTTATTATGTAAGCAAAATCAATAGGTAAACTTGAAAATAAAGATATCATCTTTATTAATAAGGATTTCTATCGGCTTATAAGACCCCTAATTTGCAATTACCTATACCCTCATAATGGGAAATGAAACCCTCTTATCCAAGAAGCAACCAATTAACATAGATGACCATCTATCAACACCTTCTTTTAATGCTTTATAAGGAGGGGCTACCATATATTACTCTTGAATGAGGGATAGTGGAGAGTATAATGGCTTTGAAATCTATCAACACCTTGTTTAAATTCTTTAGAAGGAGGCGATACCATATATTACTCTTCAATGAAGGATAGTGGAGAGTGTAATGGCTTTGAAACTGCTTTTGAATCTCCCACCACTTATGTCTAAGTGCGTCAAGTTTTACAGGATGATTGTATTTTTTGAGTTTAACAATGGTTCATATGGTTCTTTGTTTATTGGTGGGGATGATTTCTTAAGAAAGATAGGGAGTTGATCTTTATGGGTAAAGGCAAAAAGTTAGTTTGGCTGCACTACTCAAGGTCTATTATATTGAGTGTAGAAGGCATGGAAGTGCTTCAGGTTCAAAGTTTAGGGTGAGACAAGTTTAGTGTAGGACCAAAATCAGGAAAAAAAACCTTTTTCAGACATAACAAAGTTGCACTTTGGATATTACCAAGGGTAATGGCATAGAAGGTCCTAAAAGGAGAATGCTGAGGAAAGGAGAGTGGATATGATGCAGAGAAGGTAGAACTGAATAAGAGGTTATGAGCAAGGAGAATGTTGTTTAATGCTGATATCAGGAGGCTGAAGGGATGGAAGTAGACATGTGAACATAAATGAAGGGTAAGAAGGATTCTCTCTCTACATTACCATATTTTCATCGATGTTTCTGCCTTCTAGGAATGTTCCTTATTTGTCACTAAGAAAAGTGTTTTATTAAGTTATTAAGCAATATATTCTAATTAAATTTATTTATTTCAATTTGATTGAGTTAAATTAAATTTATGATTTTATTTGTTTAAAGAATCATTATTCTATTTATTTAGAAAATGTTCCTTTGTTTATGAATAATAAATTTCTTGATTTATTAGAAAAGATATTTTCTTGATTAAAATTTGAAAAGTATTTTTATTTATTAATTTAGAAAATTGAGCTTTCTTTAATAATTTTGGAAAATAATTTTCTAAATTTACAAGGAAATATTTTCTAATAAACTAAGAAATCAATATCTAAATAAATAAAATAAATGACTTCCTTAATGAAATAAAAGGTGTTTTATTTAATTTTGAAAGTAGTTTCTTTTTAATATTAGAAAATAGTTTTCTAATTAAAGAAAAGTTATTTCAAATGAGATTAGAAATACTTTTCTAATTGGATTAAAATGTGTTATTTATACAATTTTTAAAGGAGTTTTCTAAATAATAATAAGTAAGAAGCATAATTTATTGAAAATTGTTTCCAATTAAATTTTGTTAAAAGAGTTAAGATAATTGAAAATAGTTTCCAACTACATTTGAAAATTTGTTTTCAATTCAAATTAAATTTTATTTGAAATAGGAATTTAATTTATTTAAGAATCAATGGGTTTAATCTAATTTAGTTATCCAAAAAGTCAGAAAAAAATTTTAGATTATGAAAATCAATAAACTAGAATCAAATGAAGATTGATATTGTGTGCATATAATTTGATTATGAATGCATAAGTTGCATGCTCTATATGTTTGATATATATATTAGATGCATGTTAAATTGCAATTTTATATATGTGATTATTACATGTCATTTTATATTTGATGAGATGAATGATATTAAATCCTTTACTAAACTATTAAGTACACACCGAGAACATAATTGTAGCCTTCCATATTATAATGATAAAGTCAAACTCTGTTTAATGTTAGGTTTGTAGAGTAAACTCAAGGTCACTTTAATCCAAATATGTTTAGTCTTATAAAGTTAGGTCGTACTTAACTAAACTTGTGTGATTTGGATGAGCAAACTCATGATCACATAAATTTAGAGACAGGTTTAGGAACAAGATATAAGATATGTTTTGGCAAGAGTTGTCACTTCAGAAATCTAGGAGTCATATAAGATGTGATTGATAAAATTATAATATAAAATAGAAGTTAAGAGAATAAACATGTGTGATTTCATGCTTTCTTATCTAGTAAGAAAGTCTCAATCATATTCTATTGAGTATAATTAAAGAAGAAAAGTGTAATATCAGTCAAAAATGCATCAAAATATAAGTACTCAACTTATAAATTTCTTTGTCACTATAGTTGTCATTGCCACATTTTCATTGCTATTGTGATTCTTTTAAGAGATAGGGTAAAAAATAGAGAACCAATAAAAAGTCTATTTGAGAAGACAAATATAAGGATTACAGAGAAAATACATAGAGCTAAGATACAAGAGCAATAATGAAAATTTCAAAAGAAAGAGAGAGAACTAGTTAAAAGAAAGAAGCACTAATAAAAACACAAAGAAAAAGATGGGAAAGAGAGCAAAGGCTTTGGCTTTTGTGTGAAGGTTCATCTTCACTAACACCAACTCATCTAGCTAATACCAACTCTCTTTCTCTGATCAATTGATGAAGAATTCTTATTAACTATTTGTTGTCAACAATTTTGGGAAGGTTTCAACTTTCGCTCAAGAAGAAACCAAATTTATTATAATTACTCTTCAACAAATTTTCAAGGCATCAAATTGTCTAATTCAACAAATATATGTTTATGACTTTTCCTTTTAAATTGAACTTTGGAAACAAGTTAAACCATAAAGATCAAAAAATTGATTTCAACTTAAAGCCTTAATTTTTTATTATTTAACCCTATTTTGTACTGAAACCTAATTAACTTAATTTTATCCATTAATATTGAATTGAGGTCTAATTAGATTGCACTGAATTTAAGCCAACTTAGCATTCCTACTATAAAATTACACTACAACAGAGAAGGGTTTTGGGGACAAAACATAATTTCGCGAAAAGAAACAAAATTGTCACAAAAAGTATTTAGCAACAAAAAAATCGTCAAACAAATGGTCGCAAAATCCTAATAGCAAAAAATTATTTTTGATGTTTTAAAGAAATTGTCACCCAAAAGATTTTGCTACGATCATCACTTCATTGCTAATAAGAATATGCGACGAGAGGAGAAATAGTCACAGATCACTTATTGCCATGTTTAATTTTATTCGCTAAAGGTAATTAGCTTTGTTAACATAGGTGTAAGTAATAATGTTTACTAACGATTTATTTTCGTAGCATAATATATTTAGCTACTAAAATTAAAGCATAGCTAAATTTTATTAGAGACGTTCTGGAAAACGTAGTTAAAAAGATTTAGTGACGATTTTATATTTGTAGCTAAAAACTTTTAGTGACGAATATTTATTTTGGATTTAACTTCTCTATTACCAATTTAATATTTAATTATAATTATTAAAAACATTTTTAGTTCATGTCATTGTTTTTAACATAGTTTGAATTAAAATTTAGTCACATTTGGTAATTACTATTGGTGACATATTGTTTAAATAATAATAAAATAAAATAAAATAAAAATGTTTCATAATTAAAAATGAAATGCATTTTATACAAAAACATATGATTAAATGTTAATTACAAAACTTAAGAAAATAATTTATTGACAAACTAAGACTCCTTATCATCACTACTACTTACATACTATGACCCAAGTATTTGTTTGACCATTTTTTTTAGCTTGGTCAACTCTCTTTCGGTATGGTCTAGTTTTTGCTCATTACATTGCAATTTTTCTCGAGTATCATCTAACTTTTCTTCCTTACATTGTAAACGAGCTTTAAGAGACCTGTTCTCCTCTTGAAGCATCGTTACATATGCTGATGGTGATAATGATAAACCAATTGGCTTAAGGCCATACACAAGACCTTTGATATACCATGATATACCTTTGCAAATTTCATCCAAATAAGGCTCATTCCCATTAGACAATGATCTCTACAACAACTCCTACATCTTGTCCTACAATTTAAAAAACCAAATCGAGATGTAATTTAAATATTATTACTTAGTATTACATAATTAAATAAACGTTAAAATTAAAATTTTTATACTTACATA
>JANSVA010000007.1:6140462-6151277 GCA_025504915.1 Erythroxylum reticulatum
CCTTTGATTTTATATAATTGTCGTGACCAAAATCCCCCTCTTTACTTTTGTTATTTGTCCCGTTTGAACTCGCTAACTTTTACCGTTAAAAATTCCTCGTGGGAACGATATCCGCTTACCGCTACTACATTAATTTGTTTTAACGGAAGTGATTTCTTTTATATTTGGCTGCAGGCGACAGCATCACCAAATTTTGACGCTATTGTCGGGGAATTTCTTAACGGTTTTTGTTAGTGATGTTTTTGTTTTTGGTTTCGTTGCTCTTGGTTACCTTGTCTTCTGTTTGTTTCAGTTTCACAGCTCTTTCTGATTTTTTGATCTTTTAGCGGCATGACTCACTGTCAGTATGCTTTTAATTCTGATTATTCATATTATTCTTATTATGATAATGAGTTTTCGACTGTTGCCACTTCCAGGTTTGACCATTAAGTAGCGGATTTCACACCCTTAGCCATGCAAGTACTAAGGGATGACCAACAAGCTAAAGTATGTGACATTTGCTCATTTTTGGGTTATTCTTTTTATACGTGTTCTTTTTTGCAGGATACAAAGCACAGATTCACTTCTCCACCGAGCTATTATGAAGAGCAGTCCTACTTCGAACCTCCACCACCACCATCGCCACCACAAGCTAATGAGATGTCTTTGGAGGAGATCATAATGAGTTTGGAGATGAGCACTCTGCAATTCCAACAATTTAGACAACCGTATGTGCCTCAACAAAATACGAATATGACATCAAATGCCGAAGGTAAGTCTTCTTTGGAAATTATGTTACAAACTTTGACCGCTAACACTTTGATGTTTCAGCGGAACACTGAAGCAAGTATCTGCAATTTGGAAAATCAACAAAGGAATTTGGAGAATCAATATAAGAATTTCGAGAACCAGTTAAGCCAAATTGCAACTGCCGTCAACCAAATGGAAGCACGAAGTTCTGGTAATTTTCCAGCACAACTGGAGGTTAATCCTAGACAAAGCGTGATGGCTGTCATATTGTAGAGTGGTAAGAAATTATAGGAACCGCTTCTGAAAAATTCCAGAAGAGAGGTGGAAGAAGAAATCATGCAAAGGGCACCTTCACAACCAGAATTGACGCAAAACAAACTGCAACATATAGTGCTTCTGCCTCCTTTTGCAAGTCGATTTTTCAAGGCAAAGATGGAAGAACAAGCAAAGTTAGAAGAGGAATAGATTATAGTTCGAGAAAAGATGGAGGATGTGCAACCTCCTACGGTAAGTGATGCAGTTTATGTTATCGCTAATCAAATTTCGTTTCCTTTTCCTAGTTATTTATAGGCACAAGAAGAAGAAGAACAAGAAGAGCCGCAAGAAGTACATTTTTTAGGAGAGCTGTGGGAAAGCGAGCTGAAGACCGAAGGTAACAAGCAGGATGTTGAGTCTTCACAACTATTGGCATTACTTTTACAGAGACCATCCTGGTGTGAGAAGGGCGATGCCTGAAAAGACGAGTGGACATTAGAGTATGACAGTGAAGCGATGAAGTTCCACTCATCAGAAGTCATGGAGCATCGTGCTAACAAAGAGCCACATTCAAAGGAAGTTGTTCCAAGCCCCTCACAGAGTTTGAACATGTTTCTTGTTGGACTCAAGCATCTGTTCAATAATGGATGATGTACATATGCCAAGGGTCAAGCTTATGACCTTTGATAAGCGCTTAATGGGAGGCACCCCATTCGTATCCTTTCTTTTATGTTTTTAGCAATTTTATTTTATTTTCATTTTATGTTTAATTCAGTTTAGTTAGGAATTTAATTTAATATTTTTGATTATGCAATTTTAATTTTTTTCTTGTCTTTTTAAAAAAATTAAAAAGATGAAATTTTTAGGTTACCGCCAACTCTCCCCCTACTTTCTTTCCCCCTGTTTTCGTATCTCCTAAATTTCTTCTCTCTAGTTTCCGATTCACCCTTCCACATTCACCTTACCTATCAATTTCACTTACCTACTCAAACCCACGCAACCCCCTTTTCTCCACTACCTATTCACGCACAACTCACTTCTGTTAATTTGGTGTTGCGTTAATCTCTATTTGTGCAGGTCATTCTCTGTGATTTGGCACAATGCCCAGTTGAAGAGTGACTCCACTTCCAATCTTCAGCCCACGTTCCTCTTGGTCTATCAATATCACCTAATTTCCACAACATCACGCATCTCACACACTCCATTCTTCCATTCGCCCATTCACCTCTTTTTTGTTATTATAGTGTTGTGCCCATCTCTATTTTGTAGGTTCTCCTCCACAAGTTGGAACAATTCCCAGGAAGAAAAGTGAATCCCGTAGGCTGCCCATGCCCATACATTTTGCTGCTAATTTTCCTTTATAATTGGAACACAATTGGATGGCCTATTGGGAGTATGAAGGATTTCACCTGCCACCTCTGCCAACACCTTGATTTCGGCACTTTCATAATAGAGAAGCTTTCTTTCACCTTTTCCTTTATCTTTATGCTTCTTTAACATTGAGGACAATGTTGGTCTAGGTGTGGGGGAAAGAATTGGAATTTTGGTGTGTGAATATTTTCGATTGTTGTGAGAGTTTTATTGATTTTTGCGTGTGGTTGTGCATATTAAGCCATGAAGCTTTGTCATAGTAGTTTGGATGAGATTGAGAACATGCATGAAATTAATTTGGGCTAAGTAAGTTTTAAGGTGAAGCATGTTGATTGATTGGACTAATTGATCTTATTAGCTTGGTCAAAATTTTGATATTTGAGTGATGAGGTAAATTATGAAATTAAGGTGAATTCTTAACATCAACCTGTGAGCGAACTTTGAGCCTAAATGACATCCTCTTTATGTAATATTCTTTGTTTGAATTGTGTGATGCTCCTCTAGTTATGTTACCTTCAGAACTTGCATGGAATCGGCTTGAATTTATTTGATCACATGGGTTATAGAAGTGATTAAGGCATTCTTTGTTTTTACACCATTAGCCTAAAATTTGACCCACCTATTCAATTGCCGTTTGTAAACACTTTTGAGCCTTATCCTTGTTCTTGAATTAATCACCTCACATTAAAATCACAAAAAATTCAATTAACCTTTCCCCTTCAAAAGTTGAATGAAGTATTGAGTAAATTGGGACTTTTGTTATATATTGTGTTCTGAGATACTTTCATAAGTACATCTACTCGTGTGTTTATCATTTTCTCGTGTTGTTATTATTTTCCCTTGTTCTTAGTGTTAACTGGAAAAAAAAAAGAAAAAAAGAAAAAAATCAGGAAAAAAGGGAGGAAAAGAAAAATCAAAAAAAGAAAAAGAAAGAATAAAGCATAGTGGCTTGAGTTAGTATGAGTAGTTGTAGTCCTTATCATTCAAGTTTCAGAATTTTTGTTTGCTTATCCCTTTTACTTGATGCTTTATGAATGCTTGTGATGAAACCCTTGTCATGTCTTTACCTCACCTATGAACCTAGCCCCATTACAACCTTTGATAAAGTCCTTATGATCTATGAGCCTATGTGATCTAAATGAATGATAATTGGTGAAACTGCAAGCCTATGGTAGCGCAACATGTTAGAGTTAGATTTGAGAGAAACACTTTGCCCTCAAACACTTGAGTGTAAGAGCGAAATCTGTGAGAAGAACTCTTTTTGATTTCACGTTTTCTTTTGAACAAAGATGCATTATTTTGACTTTGTTTATTTGCATTGGTGAAAGGCGATTATGATATGCGTTGCAAATTGAATCTTACTAGCCCAAGTTGATGGACTGTGTGCACTTGATTTTTGAAGGATGAATTGATTGAGTGTAGTGGTTTGATATGTTTCTCGAGGACGAGCAAAGGTTCGGTATGGGGGAATTTGTTAAGTCATTAAAATTGCATATATTTTGGACTTAATTTTTGTTGATGTGTTGAAATTGGTATTTGAAATTGATGGAATTGCTTTATAATTGTGTATAAATGGTTTTCAACACTCTAAGGACGAAAAAGGATCAAAAAGATGCAAAAGAAGGAAGGAAATCTGAAATCCCCAATTTGGCCGAAATTCAGAGATTAAGCGTGGGCACGCCTAAGAATCTGGAGTCTGCAGATAAAATTCCAGAATTTGATTCCAATTAAAACACAATCTTTAAAGATCCTCTTGCCATCTTTCCAAAAAGTCTCCTACCGAAAATAGAAGTGCACCTAATCTGGACAAAATCAAGAGAAGATAATGAGGAGATTCACATCAAATAGGAGGCTTGGGCTGGTTGCTGCATATATATATATGTATTAGGATTGGGGGATACATCGTAGGTTTAGGTTAGGTTTTAGACTGCCGCACCTTTCTTGTTATGTTATTTTAAGTTTTCTACAGATTTCAATTGGTATTTTCATTTCTTCATTAAAGACCAGGGATGGAGACATATTGCTTTGTTATTTTCTTTGATTCCAATTCAATTATGAGTAGCTAATTTTCTCATCTTAGTTGAGGGAACCCATGTTACATGTTATTATGGTGAGATAGTTTGGATATTTTTTCATGTTGTTAATGAACATTGGATATTTTCATATCTGTCTTTTCAATTGAATTCGTTGGTTTCTAGGTGCGCAACTAGAGATTAATTGGTTTAATCGCTAGGTTAACGGGATATGACATTCAATTCCGGTAATCATAAGTAGCAATTAGGATTAACTTCTCTACGTTAGAGTCGGAAAATTCTAAGGAAATATCCGCTTGATTGATTGCATGTCGTACATGTTTATCACTTGTCATTGGTTCTTGATTCTTAATGCTATTATTCAATTTTACCTATGATCGTATCTAGGTTATTGTTTAACAAGATTGCTAGGATACATGTTTCTAGTCATTACCCTTAAGAGAAATTTCCCCCAATGAATGTTTATCAATAATTATAATTTTATGTCGAGGATCCATAATAGCATGGTAACATCGGTGACCCGAAACTAAGTTATTTTTACTATTGAATTTTCAGATTTAATTATTGCTTTTGATTTATGATTTCCCTTTGATTTTATATAATTGCCGTGACCAAAATCCCCCTCTTTACTTTTTTTATTTCTCCCGTTTGATTTCGCTAACCTTTACTGTTAAAAATTTCTCGTGGGAACAATATCTGCTTACTGCTACTACATTAATTTGTTTTAACGGAAGTGATTTCTTTTTTATTTGGTTGCAGGCGATAGCATCACCACTTCTTCAAGCTGTTTGCCACTCCTCAATAAAATTTCCTTTGCATGTTCTATTAGGTTAGCCTCAGTAGTGCTAGGCAATGAACCCGAAGGTCTTTCCTTCAACAAACTTGCAATCTAGCTCATCTGATTCTCTAAATGTCTGATAAAAGATTCTTGATTCTACATCCTAACCTCTGTAGTGGAGATGTACTTCGAGAGTAGCCCTTCAAGATTAGATTTCTCTGGTGGTCAAGATTAGGAGTCTTGAAACCTGGAGGTGGAGGTGGTTGTCTCTAAACATTGGATGACTATGGTTGTACCACTTGATCGTTCCGCCAAGAGAAATTAGGATGATTCCTCCACCCTGGGTTATAAGTGTTAGAATATGGGTCCCTTCGCTATCTGTTATAATTGCCCATATAATGGGCCTCTTCTGTTTCTTGAGAAAAAGGATTCCAGACTTGACACTCAGAAGATGCATGGGAATCTCCACCACAATGCTCGCATAAAGCACAACTCCTTAATGAAGAGTTAGCTCCTCCTCTCACACTATGCATCAAATTATTCAATTTCTTTGTCAAAACATCCATCTGATCATATAAAACCACTGTATTGTATACTACACGAGCTCCTGTAGGTCGTCTGGTATGCCTTTGTGTATGATATTAAAAACTTCTAGTGTCCATCTCGTCAATCAATTTGTAGGCTTGATCTGGCATTTTTCTCATTAAACTACCTCCTGCTGCCGCATTTATGGTACTCCTAGTCGATGGGGTCATTCCTGTATAAAAAGTATTGACCTACTGCCATGTAGAGAACCCATGACTAGGACACTGTGCCAGCATATCTTGAATGCTCCCACGCTTCATATAAACTTTCATTTTCATATTGAGTGAAGGAAGTGATCTTATTCTTCATCTTCGCAACCTTGGCAGGAGGGAAAATTTTCACCAAAAATAATCTCATCATCTCATCCCATGTAGTAATCGATCACGACTGTAAACTAGCCAACCATGCTCTAGCCTTATCTCGTAAAGAAAATGGGAATAACCTTAATCTCACCGCATCTTCTGATACTCCATTTTTCTTGAACAAATCACAAATATCTAGAAATGTCTCCAAATGGGTGTTCAGATCCTCTAAAGGCAATCCTCTAAATTGAGATGCTCTCACCATGGATGTAATGTTGTGAAGAATCTCAAAACTCACAGCTGTGATCGTCGTCCTTATAATAGGAGGCATGGGTCTATTGTTATGCCCTATAGTCAAATTATTTAACCCTATTTTGTACTGAAACATAATTAACTTAATTTTATCCATTAATATTGAATCGAGGTCTAATCAGATTGCACTGAATTTAAGCCAACTTACCAGTCCTACAATAAAATTACACTACAATAGAGAAGGGTTTTGGGGAAAAAATATAATTTCACGAAAAGAAACAAAATTGTCACAAAAAGTATTTAGCAACAAAAAAATCGTCAAACAAATTGTCGCAAAATCCTAATAGTAAAAAATTATTTGTGATGTTTTAAAGAAATTGTCACCCAAAAGATTTTGCTACGATCATCACTTCATTGCTAATAAGAATATGCGACGAGAGGAGAAATAGTCACAGATCACTTATTGCCTCGTTTAATTTTGTTCGGTAAAGGTAATTAGCTTTGTTAACGTAGGCGTAAGTAATAATGTTTACTAACGATTTATTTTCGTAGCATAATATATTTAGCTACTAAAATTAAAGCGTAGCTAAATGTTATTAGAGACGTTCTGGAAAGCGTAGTTAAAAAGATTTAGTGACGATTTTATATTTGTAGCTAAAAACTTTTAGTGACGAATATTTATTTTTGATTTAACTTCTCTATTACCAATTTAATATTTAATTATAATTATTAAAAACATTTTTAGTTCATGTCATTTTTTTTAACATAGTTTGAATTAAAATTTAGTAACATTTGGTAATTACTATTGGCGACATATTGTTTAAATAATAATAAAATAAAATAAAATAAAAATGTTTCGTAATTAAAAATGAAATGCATTTTATACAAAAACATGTGATTAAATGTTAATTATAAAAATTAAGAAAATAATTTATTGACAAACTAAGACTCCTTATCATCACTGCTACTTACACACTATAACCCAAGTATTTGTTTGACCATTTTTTTTAGCTTGGTCAACTCTCTTTCAGTATGGTCTAGTTTTTGCTCATTACATCGTCATTTTTCTCGAGTATCATCTAACTTTTCTTCCTTACATTGTAAACGAGCTTTCAGAGACCTGTTCTCCTCTTGAATTTACATATGCTGATGGTGATGATGATAAACTAATTGGCTTAAGACCATACCCAAGACCTTTGATATACCATGATATACCTTTGCAAATGTCATCCAAATCAGGCTCATTCCCATTAGACAATGATCTCTACAACAACTCCTGCATCGTGTCCTACAATTTAAAAAACAAAATTGAGATGTAATTTAAATATTATTACTTAGTATTACATAATTAAATAAACGTTAAAATTAAAATTTTTATACTTACATAATTATTTTATGCCTCGTCAGACGTCCAGCCTCCACCTTCCTTATAGTGTGTTAGCTTATAGAGTGTGATCTTATCACACTTTGGTTCATGAAGTTGAGTCTGGCTCTATTATATGAATAAAAAAATTGGAACACATTAGATTATATTATATTAACTAATAGAATAATAACTTCTAAGCATTGCACTTACAAATTTTTGTCGTACGGCAACAAATGATTTTGAGCCAGTGTTGTGAGGAGGTTTTACTTTTACTTTATTAACCTTGGCTTTCTCACACTTTTCTTGGATAAAGACAAGAGATTGTCATTAAATGCAAAAAAAAATTACTGGAAGGAAATGTGAAGTGAAAGAACGCAAACCTTAACCTTTGTAAAGGCCTAATAATCACATGTTTCACTCCAATTTTATGGAATCACCAGTTCTGGAATAGGTCTATTTGCCTCCTCATCCAAAAGAAAAGAGTTATAGCATTTATAAAGTCGATAACAATGATCCTTTTCCCCTTATTTCAACAGTGAACTGACACAACTTGAAACTTTAAGGTCCTCGATATCGACGATATTGAGCTTCATCTGTGAACAACACGTATAAATTAACTTTCTCTTTAAATAAGTAAAATCGTAATGCATATAATAAAATGAATTTAAAAATTACATAAACTTTTTCCAAAGCATTTTGTAGCAATTTGTCTTCCTTCAATTGTTTGGCATACTGAAGGTAAGGTAATTCATTCCTGACAACGACTCCTAACTCACTGGACAATTTTATTGATTGAATCTTATCAATAGGACGATGTATGTAGGGTCAATATACACAGACAACTTTTTGTTCATTGCAACAATCATGTGTTGCAACTCAGATCCTTTAGTGATACCTCTACCTCATTTTCTTATATCAGTATTGGAAACTAACAACAAAAGAATAATGATAAGAAAAAACACATTAAACATGTAAATATATATTTAAGAATAAATGTAAATATAAGTGGTTAATAATAATAGACCTGAAGATCATTCAGCAGTAGTTGAGGTTAGATATAGGTTGTTATTAACTGCCTTCATTGGAGGATGAAATCGATGATTGTTGATCGATAGGGTCGAAATGATTTGGTTATTGTAGGGGAGGAATATCTTCGATAGTTACCACCCTTTTTCCCTTGTTTCTACTAGGTCCTATTATATTAAATATCTATAACTGAAATACAAACATAACGCATAATCTTTACTCAAACATCAATAGCCCACATGAATATAATTCAAACATAATTCAAAACTAAACATTTGGTATAAACATAAATCAAACACCAGCATTCCCTATAAACATAAATAAAACATCATCAATACACATTGATTCATCCTAAATAAACATAAGTTAAACATGAACAACATAAGTCAAATATGAACATAACATTTCAAACAATATAAAAAATTTATTTACAATCAATCATCATTAATTAAATTATCATTGGATTCGTCATCACTAATATATTCAGCCAAAGTATCATCTTTGTAATTTAATTCATCCTGAGTGTAGTCTCCATCTATTTGTACGTTAAAATTGGCTTGGACTTCACCCAATTGTGCTATGTTAAGATCAATATCTCTCCTATGGAATGATTAAATATCCACATATTCTATTTGAAAGGCCTCATTATTGAACTCCAATCCAATCTCTTAATAAACTTCAACTGCATCCTCATTGAATTGACCATTATCCCTTTCACAAAAATCGAAGACACTTTAATGTTGAAACTTTTGAACAACCTTCCAAATGCTACCCAATACAGTATTGTTAAGGTAAAAAACTTGCTTCACTTGACTGGCAAGGACAAAAGGATCATTATAATACCATGTCTTACTAACATTGATGCATGTAATATTCACGTTCACTTTCATGTTGGTAAGATTAAACAATTTGCACTTAAATATAACAACATTCTTATCCTTGATGCAGTGCAACTTTATTATTTAAGAGATGACATCGTAAAAGTCAATAAAATCGTCATCATGACATCCCTCAACAACATCCCCACAAATTTGGCTTTTAAGTCGACTATCTTGATCTTATATGTGAAATCTCACCCTATTAACAATGTAATCTGTATATTTATTACCCAAAAATATGAGGCCCACATGCCAAATTATATAATGTTATTGTTGCTTCTTGCACATTATGGTTATGTAACCATATCATCTATATGACAAAATGAAATTAGAAGTTATTCTGACATATAAATTTTCATATGTTCATAATATGTAATCAATATGTAATTTACTTGATTTCTAAACCATGATATAAACTTCAGCTTATATCTTTCTTCAACATTAATAATCCTTTTATTGCGAATAGACTTGTTTATAGCACGGTGGGAGATGGTAAGTGACAGTGGGAGCGATTTAGGGTTAGAATGAGAGAGAAATTTCACTCAAATATTTCTCGGCTTTGAGGTATGAAGTTGTTTGTTTATGTAAAGTGATTCCCTACGGAAATATCATTGCATAGGTAAATTACCTACATAATCACATTTTCGTAGGTAATGTCCATAGGGAAATTGCCTACGGAAATATATTTCCATCGAGAAACTCCCTACAGAAATATATTTGTGTAGGGAAATTACCTACAGAATCACCTTTTCATACAAAACTTTCCTAGGAAATTTTTTTGGTAAATTTTGTACGTAATTTTTACCGAGAACTATTGATGCCTATTTTTATGAAAACTTTCACTATTATGTTGCTAAATTTCATCAGCAAAGTTTGACAGTAAAATTCCCTCCTCTTTTAACGAAGGATTTTTTTATCGCAAAACACCTTTTTCTGACAAATTTGCCTAGGGAAAGCAATTTTCGTCGCTAATTTACTACAAAAAAATTTCTGTAGGAATTTTCTATCAGTAATTTGCAATTTTCTTGTAATAAAAAATATTAAATGTAAATTATAATATGCATAGGAATTAAAAGAAAATTTAATACAATATGTAATTAATACCATTCACTTTCATCTTCACTGCTATTATGATCCAACCAAGTATTTTTCTAAGGGACTTGTCATGTTTGGCTAACTTTTCTCAAGTATGATGTAATTCAGCCTCAAACGACTTGTTTTCCTCTTGAAGATGTTGAAT
>JANSVA010000007.1:6155151-6167379 GCA_025504915.1 Erythroxylum reticulatum
CCATAACATGCGTGCTCGTGCCGAGATGAGTTTACACACTTATAACCCATTCCAATTTACTATTTTACCCTTCCCATTGGTGATGAGATGTTACAATTTATGTACATTCAATCATCATTATCAAGATTTTGAAATCATCATCATTAATTACATTATCATTGGATTCTTCGTCACTAATATATTCAGCCAAAGTATCATCTTTGTCATTTAATTCATCCTGAGTATAGTCTTCGTCTATTTGTACGCTAAAATTGGCTTGGGCTTCATCTAGTTATACTATGTTAGGATCAACATCTCTCTTATAGAATGATGATATATTTGCATCTTTTATTCGAATGACTTCATTATTGAACTCCAATCTAATCTCTTGATAAACTTCAACTGCATCCTCATTGAATTGACCATTATCCCTTTCACAAAAATGGAAGATACTTTAGTGTTGAAACTTTTTAACAACCTTCCAAATGCTATCTAATACAGCATTGTTGAGGTAGAAAACTTACTTCACTTAACTTGCAAGGACAAAAGGATCATTATCATACTATGTCTTACTAACATTAATGCATGTAATATTCCCGTTCACTTTCATGTTAGTAAAATTAAACCACTTGCACTTAAATAGAACAACATTCTTATCCTTGATGTAGTGCAACTCTATTATTTAAGAGATGACGTCGTAAAAGTTAATAAAATCATCATCATGACATCCCTCAACAACATCCCCACAAATTTGGCTTCTAAGTCGACTATCTCGATCTTATATGTGAAATCTAACCCTATTAACAATGCAACTTGTATATTTTCTCCTATAAATATGAGGTCTATATGTCAAATTATGTAATGTTATTGTCACTTATTGCACATTATGGTTATGTAACCATATCAACTATATCACGAAATGAAATTAGAAGTTATTCTGACATATAAATTTTCATATGTTCATAATATGTAATGAATATTAAATTACTCTATTTCTAAACCATGTTACAAATTTTAGCTGATATCTTTCTTCAACATTAATAATCCCTTTATCACCAATGGACTCTTTTATAGCACGGTGGAAGATGGTAGGCAACGGTGGGAACAATTTAGGGTTAGAATGAAAGAGAGAGAAATTTCACTCAAATGTTTTTTGGCTTTGAGGTCTGCATTTGTTTGTTTATGTAAAGTGATTCCCTACGAAAATATCATTCCATAGGTAAATTACCTACATAATCACATTTTTGTAAGTAATGTCTATAGGGAAATTGCCTGTAGAAATGTATTTCCATTGAGAAATTCCCTACAAAAATATAATTCTGTAGGGAAATTTCCTACATAATCACCTTTTCGTAGGGAATTTTCCTAGGAATTTTTTTTTTCTGTCAGTAAATTTCGTATGTAATTTTTACCAGGAACCATTGGCACCAATTTGAATGACAACTTTCACTATTATGTTGCTAAATTCCATCAACAAAGTTTGATGGTAAAATTCCCTCCTCTTTTAACGAAGGATTTTTTCTATCGCAAAATACCTTTTTCTGACAAATTTACCTAGGGGAAGTAATTTTCGTCGCTAATTTACTATGAAGTTTTTTTGTAGGGAATTTGTTGTTAGAAATTTGCAATTTTATTTCAATAAAAAATTAAATGTAAATTATAATACATATAGTAATTAAAAGAAAAAATATAAAAGATATAATTAATACCATTCACATTCATCTTCACTGCTATTATGATCTGGCCAAGTATTTTTCTAAGGGACTTATGATGCTTGGCTAACTTTTCTTGAGTATGATGTAATTCAGCCTTAAACGTCTTGTTTTGCTCTTAAAGATGTTGAATGTATGTACGTTTTGATGGGGTTGAAACATTTGGCTTAGGACCTAAGCCAAGACCTTTTATATAACCAAAACATGTACCAAGCATGATATTGAAAATGTTTTCTATATTTACCTCGTTCCCCTTAGACATTGATTTATGTAATAACTCTTACATCTTATTCTAAAATTAAAAATCAAAACCAATTGTCAATGCAAATATTAGTACTACATAAATAAATAAACTTAAAATTTAAACAAAATTTTGTACATATATAGTTATTTTTTGTTTCTTCTAACATCCACCCTTAACCTTCCTTATAGTGAGTGACTTTGTATAATGTGATCTTATCATGCTCTTATCCATTTAGTTCCTTCTCACTCTATTTTATGAAAGAAAAATACAAGGCATAATAAATAATATAGTGTTTATTGATATAATTATTTCTTGTAAACAAAGATTTTACATATTCATTTTGGACGAATGCAAATGATTTGGACCCTTGATTGTGAGGTGTTTTCATTTTTTTCTCTATTGACCTTTGCCTTCTCACATTTTTCCTAAATAAAGAAAAAAAGATTAGGTAGTTATTAAATCTTCTAACAAGATTAATGGAAGCAAATGTGAAGGGAAAGAAAATAAACCTAAACTTTGGGAGAGGCCCAATAATCACATAAATTATTCCAATTTTCTTAAGACATTCATTCCGGAACATGTCTCCATGCATCTACATATCAGAAAGAAAAGATTTATAAAACTAATGCAATATAATTAAAAATGTAACTTAAATATTACATACAATATATAAATAGAATTGATAGAGAATACGTTAAAATATAATGAGAATTACAAACTTCATGTTAAAACTGTTTGAAAATTTTGGGAACACTATATAAAATTGTCAAAGCATATATTTTAAAAGGAAAAAATAAAAGACGTTATAAATTTATGACCTTTTCACGACAATTTTTGTATTAGTTGCCAAAGGTGAAGCCAAAACCATATTGTTTTATGAAATTGAAAACCTAATTACCTAAAGACAGGACATAAATCATCGTTTTCATCCTGTATTCCTCTTCATATGTGCAATTAATTCTCTTTCAGTTCGGTATTCGAGTTCCCAGCTTCATCTTCATCTTCGATGTCCATCTTCATCTTCGATGTGTGTCTTCGTCTTTGTCATTGGTATGCATCTTCATATTTGTCTCCATATGAGGGTTTCCATTTTCCAGGTAATTCATTTCCACAATACGTATATATAGTGTGCTGGACTTCATCAAAGTGAATGCAAACCTTGCTTGTCTTTATAAATGGGGGGAGATTTTCATTACTTTTTCAAAGCAGTGAAATGAAGGGGGAGTCCATTCCCTTTAGAACCCCATAATTAATATTTATATATTGTTTTTTTCAAATTTCTTTTCTTTTCTAATTTAAAAGCAATGAAATCGTTATTTTTCTTCTTTTTCAAATTTCTTGAGAATCACCATTAAGAAATGTCTTAATGATTATGCCACTAGAGGGACTGTGGATATGCTACTAATGAAAGGAATCTTGTTTGAGATTAATTAGTGTTTTATTTTTCTATTTTTCATGTAGTTTTCATCAAGTTGACTCAATTAATAAATAAATAAAATAACATGGAACAAATTTATAGAGAAGTAGGATATTTATATGCGTGAATGATTATCCAAGATCTCCAAAATCATTTCCTCATCATTTCTTCTTATTTATGATGTTTCTATTGTTTGTTATAAGTTCATGTTTAAGATAGTCTCTCTTACTGATGCTTCTGGCTAGAAATAATGCATTATATTTATACTCATGTTCAAAATTAGTGCATGGATTGATCATAACTACAAAGATAAGTAGTGAACTTTACCTTAACTAATAAGCATCTTTGTATTAGATTTGATTATAGGAGACTTAAAAAAGTTATATGGTATATGTTGTATATTTTGGTAGTGTATTTATGCATGTTGCAACTTATTTTTGAAATAGACAATGTATAAAAGTACTTATTATGTGTGTAATAGAAACTTTCTTTTCTTAGCCCAATAGGTTATAAACTCAACTTCAACTAGTTATACTGACTTAATGATGTCCATTAATAATCTTAGAGTGTGTCAAATGTGAAAAGAACATTTGTGGCTTATGATTTGGGTTTTATTAACCTTTAAGGGTGAGTGGCAAACTTAGAATGTGCCTATGTAGGGGACTTTTGGCTGGATAAAAAAATTAAGTTCCAATGATCTTTGCTTCTTTTGTGAATGATTTGTTAATTGAATATAACTCCATATAATTTTTCATTTCCTTACTTAATTGTAAACTCTACTTCTATACTAATTATATTGATAACTTGTTTTTATTTCTATTGTGTTTTCAGAATAAAACTGTTAACATAAATTTATCACAAAATGTCAACTTGGAAGATAGTTTCTGATATTAGAAATGAGCTTCGATGGGAGGTATCTAGCGTAATTCTCCTTGCTCAAGAACAAATCAATGTACAACAAATCTGCTTACCAAATTCTAATAATTGATTGCCTTCAATGGTCAATCTTCTTCTTCAAGGTTTTTAGTATCATTCGAATTAGCTCTCTTTCTTTATTATTTGTATCTCATTTTTGGTTAAAAAGCTATTAGATGAACATATGATTATATGAACTATGTGTTATGTAAAGCTTGTTCAAATCTTCAAAAGAATGTAGATGAAAATGGAGGCAATGGCGAAGTCCCGATGGTTTACACAGGAATAAGCAAATAGGTAGTTTTGAAACAGTCATTGATTGTGAAAATTATGATTATTCGTTATGAAGATGATGTAGTCATTCAATTGGGTATACATGTGCTCGAATTTGGGTTCCTTGTACCATTTCATTTAGCTTTTTTGCTTTTTAGAATTTAATTTTTCAAAGGATTGTAAAGAAATCAAGGTGGTTGTTTCATATTGTGTTTCTTAGGTGAAATGTATGGTACGTATGATTCATCTAATTCACTATTCTATACTACATTTGGGAAATCGTTCAATGTATCTTCTGCCAGTTTAGTTAAAGACAAAAGTTATTGGAAGAGGTTGTCAACAAACCAACTACTTGGGCAGATCTTTGTCAATTTTAATTGATGCCTTCGAACATGCCAGGAGTCTTCTTGAGAATCCAAACATATGAAGCTCCTTTATCTTATCTACCGAGTCTCATGCATCTTGGTATCTAAAAAATAATTATATCTTTTTGACTTTATTTGTTGTTTTGTCTATAAAAATTGTTAAAGTTCTAATTAAAATCTTATATTACTTATTATATATCATTATATTAAATACTTACCTTATATCATTACTTATTGTTTTTTCTATAACAATCATATATCATTATATTACAAACTTCATGTTAAAACTATCTGAAAATTTTATGACATCATATAAATTTGTCAAATCATATAATTTAAAAAAGAAAAAGAAAAAGTATAAATCTATGTAATATTAATTAATTTTTATTTTATAGTTTCATAAACTATAGTAATGATTTAACATTGTTGTTAGCTAAATTTATTTTTAGACTTAGAATCATTGTCAATAATATTAAATTTTATTTTTATCAATTTAATGATCAGTCACAAAATGATCAAGTTAAAGTTAGTGAACTCATAAGTATAAATAAGAGAGTTATTTTGTTACTTATGAAATCATCACCAACGGTCATGCATTTTATGACGATTATTAAAATCATCATCAAAGGATTACCCTTTGGTGATGATCTTACTAAACTATCACCAAAAGATAAGCATTTTGTGATGATTTTGAAAAAGAATCGCCAAAGGCTTACCATATGACGACAATATCATTTAATCGTCACCAAAGGCTTGCTTAATGCAATATTCTCCTTACTGGGAACTAGCTTAATACAATATTTTTATGCTTCACTATCTCCCTAATCAAGTAAAACTTCCTTAATAGATATTTGGAACATTAATGAGAGCATGTTTACTTTGCTTATATAATGTTGCCACTATTATCATAGTATAACACTATTGGCTCAATAATGCTAGGAACTAGTCCAAGTTTGATGATGAATTTCTCAATTAAAACTGATTCCTTTGTCACTTTTGACACTTAGATATGGTCTGCCTTGGTCATAGAATCAATGATAATTAGTTGTTTTAAACTTTTCTAACCTACCGCATCATCGTACAAAGTGAAGATGTATCCTAATTATGATCTTCTATCATTAGGATTGAATTAGAAACTCACATATGAATACCCCTAAACTCTTAGTTTAAATCCTTTATAAACTGAAAAAAGATCTTTAGTTCTTCTCAAGTAGTTTAATTTTTTTTAATAGTTATCCAGTGACTATAACCAAGATTAGCTTAAGATTTGCTTGTTATGCTCAAAGTATAAAGACATCTTATCTAGTATATATCATCATAAATGAAACAAACAAAAAAATATATCATATACATAGTTGTTTAAATGGCTGAAGCATAAGGAATACAAATTATGTTATCTCCCTCTTCCTTTGTCATTAGACACATACTCTATGACAAAGAAATCATGTATGATATGGGTAAGAATTCTCTTTTAGAATTCTCTATGCTAAACATTTTTAGTACTTAATATATGTTCATAGATTGAGATAAAACAAGTAAACTCTTTGGTATATCTTTACAAATATTTATTCTTGAAATATAGGCTGCTTCTCCTAGGTCCTTGATGGAGAAGTATTTAGATAACTAAATCTTTATCTATTGAAGCATAATTGTGTTATTTTCAATAAGTAATATGCCATTTACATAACATTAAGAAGATGACTACAGTCCCACTAACATTCTTATAGACATATAGTTCATCTATAATTTTTTTAACAAACTATTTGATTATCTCATCAAAATGAATATTCCAATTTAACAAACTATTTGATTATCATATAGGATGTATTGATACAAACACCTTTTTCTCAAGAGAGTGGTAAAATTAATATTTGATACTCTCTTTTGAATACCCTACAAATTTATATTTATTTAACTTAACTTGAAGTTTATCATATGCTGCATGCTTTATATAAGCATCACATCCTCCAATCTTTAGGTATAATAAATTTGGCCTACTACTGTCCTATATCTCATATGATGTCATATTAATCAATTTGGATGGAAATCTATTTAGAAGATAAGCAACAATTTTAAGGGCATATCCCTAAAAGCAGATAGGAAGTATTGCATAATTCATCACAGAATATACCATATCTAATAGACTATAATTTCTCCTTTAAAATACTCTATTATGTTGTGGATTTTTAAGTGGAGTTCATTTTGAGATAATTTCATTCTCTTTAAGTAACCAAAGAACTTGTAATCTAAATACTCACTCTCGATTAGATCTAAATGTCTTAATACTCTTACTAGTTTATTTTTTAACCTTAAGTTTAAATTGTTTAAACTTTTGAAATGATTCAGGTTATTTTTTATTAATTACACATAAAATATCTAGAATGATCATCCATGAATGTAATGAAATATGAGTATCCACCTATATAATGCAAGTAGACATAGGGACATATACATTTGAATATACAAGCTAGTAACTAAATGGCATACTCTCTCTTTCCACTAAATGGTAGTTTGATCATCTTACCTATCAAAAAAAAAAATATAAGTGCCATATGATTCATAATTAAATGGGTCCAAATATTCTTCTTTATGTAACTATAACCTTATCAGAAGATCATTAACATATCTTTCTTATGAAAAGAAAATTCCCTCATCATGTTGCTTCACTTCTAGTCTAAAAAAGTATTTCATCATTGCCCATTTCAATCATTTTAAATTCAAAAATCGTAAGTTTCCTAAATTCAATCATTAATAAAGCATTACTTTTAATACAAATCAAGCAATCCATATAAAGACAAACAATTAATAATTTATCACCACTTCTAGTCTTAACATATGAAGTAGACTCACTTTTACTTTGTAAAAATTCACATGAGTTGAAATGATTATTGATCCTCTTATACCCAACATGTGAAGCTTGCTTTACATCATACAATACTTTCATTTAATGGTATACTTTATTCATTTGATGTACCACTTTATAGCCTTTAGATTATTTTACTTACATTTTTATTTAAAAAACCACTAAGAAAAGTGAACGTCATTTCAAATGGCTACAAATTCCTTTTTTTTTAATGCTAGTAAGGCTAAAAAATTATGTAGAGTATCAAAACTTGTAACTGTAGTAAATGTACGTCATGTTTAACAACCTCACATTGTTTATAACCTTGAGCAACTAACCTAGCATTGTATTTTTAGAATGACTTATATGATTATTATTTTATCTTATAAATCCACTTTAGTTTAATAATTGTTTCTCTATTTGGAAGAGTAATCAACTCTCATGTCTTTTTTCTCTCTGAGGCCTTCATTTCTTCATCTATAGTAATATGTGAATTATTAAATTTCATAGCTTTTTTAGATGAACTTGAATTTTGTACTCGCACAATCTAACATCTCTATTTGGTTGCATAAATGCTTGTCAAGCTCCTCCATTTTAATATTCGAGTTTTTGAAGAGGAAGGAGAGTTCGAATGTATTGGACTTGAAAAACTAGGTAACTTGATTGGGTTGGAATATGTCACAGAAGGATTGGAGTCATCATCCTCACCATTCATTAATAGATTTTCTCCTTAATAATATTCTAAAAAAGATACTAAGAAATATTGTTTCATCCCATTTTTTAGTATATTTGTAATTAAATACAACATCCCAGCTAATTTGTAACTTTAGAGTAAGAGGATTATATTATCGATATCTTTAGTTTTATTACTATATCTCATAAAAATACATTTCACGTTATTTTTATAATGTGTTGTTCCATTTTTAAAAGAAATATGCATATAAACAACAAAATCAAAAAATTTAAGGTAGTTACATTAGGCTTCCATTGATTTCATGCTTCAAAAGGTGCTTAGTGGTATAATGTCATTGTAGGACTTTGATTGAGAATATAAGTTGTTATGTATATTACTTTTGCCCAAAAACTCTTTGTCAAATCCTTAAATTTGAGCATGCTTTTTACCATCTCCATAGGATTCCTATTCTTTTACTCTGTGGCTTCATTTTGTTGTGAAGAGTACCTAGTGGTTAGTTGTCTTTGAATGCTAGGTTCAATACAAAGTTAGTAAAATTCCTCCAACAAAAATTCTCATAATCAATCTGCAACTCTTTCGTGGGATATCCACTTTTCTTTTCAATAAATGATTTGAATTTTTAAAAGCAATAATGCATCTAAATTTTTCTTAAAAAAGATATCCAAGTAAATTGATTTAAATGGTTAACATAAAAAATAAAGTAACTGCTACATACATCTGCATATACAAAAAGAATCTTAATGTTGTTTTCTAGTTAACAACTTTCAGAAACATCAACAACATAATTTATTAAAGGCAAACTAGTCATCAAATATTGTTCATGCAATATTCTCAACCATTTGAAATTCAAAAGCTTGCTTTACATTTAATGTAAATTTGACATAATAGTGTTGGCTTAAAGGAAATATTTTATTCTTAGTTGTTAGAACCTATAAAAAAAAAAGACGCTAATTAGACTTATCCTTGTAGACATAACAAGTTGAGTCTTCAAAGATAAGTTAAAATCCTTCTAAAAGGAATTGAACTACACTTAATAAGTTTGAATCAATATTAGGTATATAATGTACATTTCAATATAATCTAAACCATATGGATTTATCTTATCATTACCTTTTCTTTAAGTCTTTCGAGCCATTCCATCACATATTTTCACTCTGACTATTTATTAAGTTATCTAGACCAATGAAAAAAAAAAACAAGTTGACTTATCATTTGCACACTGCAACCACTATCTACATATAACAATATAAATCACATTATTTATGAGAATAACGTTTAAGAAATAAACTTTCAACTTCATCCACTTCCTTTTCTTCAATAAATTTAGCTTATTTTTATTTAAAACAGTAATACCTTTCTATATGACTCTACCTTTTTTAGTAGTAACATTGCCTTGAGTTTAAATTTTTCACCTTTCTCAACTCCTTTTGAATGTTGATTATTGTCACTATACTATTCTCCTTTACCTTCTCTTTCACTTTTAAAGGATTTTCTCCATGACCTATTTTGAAGGATCCTTTTTTGTTGGCTTAATTCAGTAAAATTGGCTATTTATTTTTGTTGGGATAGCTACAACTTACAAAGCACTTTCAACTACGTTGCTATTATATATGTCCATCCTATCTCTATATTCTATTTGAAAATTTTCCGGGATATTTTCCCTTCACCTTTACCGACGAAAATTTTGTCCATCGCAAAATGAAAATTTTCACAACATTGTTATTGACGGATATTGATTTTCCGTCTTTAATTAGCTACGATATTTGGTCTGTCATTAATTTTCTGTCGATAATTTATTATTTTCTTGTAGTGTAATATTATGCATATGAATGCAATCATAAAATCATGAATCATGTCATAAATGTACCGAATTCATTCTATATGATGCCACTTATATGACTCAGTAGTCTAACACTTTCAATCCTTTAACAATTTGAGAAACAGGATACTACATTGAATCTATATCAGGTATATAAAATATAATCCATATGGATTTATCTTATTTATTACCTTTTCCTTAAGCCTTTTGAACCATTCCATCACTTTTTTTCAATCGACTATTTTTTAACTTATCTAGACTAATGACAAAACCAAGTTGACTCATCATATGCGTACTGCAACCGCTGTATATATAACACAATATCTTTAAAACATTATTTATTAGAATAAAATTCAAGAAACAAACTTTCAGCTTCATCCACTTCCTTTTCTTCAACAAATTTAGCTTTTTTAAAAAACATTAATACCTTTTTATATAACTATACCTTCTATAGTAGTAACATTACTTTGAGTTCAAAATTTTCACTTTTCTATACTCCTTTTAAATGTTAATTATTGTCACTACACTATTCTCCTTTACCTTCTCTTCCAGAGTAAAAGGATTTTCCACCACAACTTATTTTGAAGGAACCTTTTTTGCTTAATTCACTAAAATTGGCTATCTTTGTGTTGGGGCAGCTACAACTTGCATTAGAAAACACTTTCAAGTGGGTTGCTATTATATATGTTTGTCCTATCTTCATAAGAATAAAAAGACCTATAAGCACCCCATCATTTGATAGCATGCTTTATCTTTGTACTCCTCTATGGTAGCTATAACATAGATGTATATCTTCAATAGGCTCCTAAGAATTTTCTCAAATACTTTTTTTTTAACCATATCCCCACCATGCTTATTTGGTTAACAATTTCTATATTATTTTGTTGTAGCAGCTCTCTAAAGTATCCCTATCATTCTTAAATAAACTTTTAAATTTTCATCCAAGAGTTTGAAGTTTGACTGTGATTACTTTGCCATTACCTTGATAAACTTTTTGCAAAGCATCCCAAACTTCCTTGGACTTTGTGGATGATAATTGCAAGAGAGCATTAATTAATTCATTGTTTGTCGAATGAATAATAATGCCTTCATATCCTTTTTTCGAATGCCTTGATTTGCTTTAGTTTTATTATATTCTTCATCTAAACACCTTAAATCTTGAAACAAAAAATAACATCTTTATTTTCATGCTCTAGATTTCATATCTGTTGTTTTAGAAGAGTGGCAGCTTGGCAATGAAGGATTGACACCAATATTATTGTTGCGCATCTACTTTGTCATCGAAATAGAAATAATATTAAAATAAATAAATACGAAGCTCCGATCTGAAATCAAATGCAAAACAAGCAAAGAACAAGTGATATTCCAAAGAAACAATTCAACAAATAGATGGAATGAAAAGACAACTCAACTCATAACTTGATTCATTTTAATGATAGGCTATAACAAACAATTCAAGAAAACAAAAGACTAGCTAAAGATAAGAACTCAATTTGGAGTACAAGACTCTTTTAATCAAACTTCTCTTTTATTGAACTAAAGCTTTGACACATCTCAACTAACATGTTGAATAAAGAGATACAGAGTTACAAAATATTCGAAATTTTATCTTACATGGTGTTCTCTAAACATTCTTATATTCATATCTAGTCGTTCATTCAAAAGGATAGAGATTCTATGAGCACTGAAGCAATGATGTCCCTGAGAAGATATGACTTAGTGTAGGCATCATCGTCCTTGTATACTGCATCAATAACGCGTGTTAGATTCAATATACGCTCTAAGAAGAACAGTGGGACTGGCGTTGGCTTTAGGCATTGCTCATTTATATCTTTCCATCCATTGACAAATTCTTTGCGAAACTATTCAATCGCCTCTTCCTTTGAAGCACCACCATACTGCTTCAAGTAACATTCTACCGCTGAAGCTACATGGGGTCTCTCTTGCTCAAACTGCAAATGAAAATAT
>JANSVA010000007.1:6170540-6180647 GCA_025504915.1 Erythroxylum reticulatum
TTGTATATGTAATACATGGAAGATACTACTCACTATAAGAGGACCTATCGCCATGATTCATATATTTGATTTCTTGTTATGTGTTGTGGTTTTGGGCTAAATGGACCAAGTGGGAGAATGTAAGTTTATCTACCTAATTATTTCGTATGGTCCATTTATATAAAGCTTTACCTTACCTACTTCACTTTGTTGCCCACCAACCTAGCTCCTGGTCTTTGTGATGGGCAAAGACATTGAGTGGTTTTTCGGTTGTTAAAAACATTAGCGTTGGTCCCCTATTCTCGCCTAAACAATTGTAGACATCATCAAGCTTACTCTGGAAGAGGATAGAAATTCAGAACTGCAACAAAACTTTCAGATATAAGGTGGAGGCAATGGATGGAGATATATAGTTCTTGGTTTAAGCTTCCGCTATATATATATATGTTGCGTAATGCATGTGTTTTATACGTTCATGTTCTGTATAATAATGCATGCTACTGCCTTGAGTTATTTTCAAGCAGCCTCCAGTTGCTGCAGAGCATGTTCATGTTCTGACTACAACTTGAGTCTTGCAGCAGTGAAGGGCTCAACCTCTGAAGGTAACTTGTCGACTCAATCGAAGAGCTACAGCAAGGACTGATGCCTGAAATACTATCCAAAGAGCTAAGCTACTCCTGACTATCACTTAATGTATCACAATCAAATTTTATTGAAAAGGCTGAGCTTGGTGAGTTTCCTATTTCAAACTTGAGTGGCCTACTAGGCAGCAGCGATGGACGGGGTGATGAGTGGGATAGACCTTCACCAGTGACATCATAACTTAAAAGGCGGTGTGATTCCATACTACATAGAAAGAAAACTTGTGTGTTTAAAGCAATTCTAACCTGCAAAATCAAAGCAATACAATAAGCTGAGACTACAATATGGTATCATAACTCATGAATCTTCTAGTTGAAAATCTAAGGCATATAAAATAATAGCGATGCAGATTGTACTAACTTTCTAAACTAACATCATATTCAATTCAGACATGATCCTCTTATAACGCAAAAATTTATGGCCTGTTTCTTACAACTGTAAAGGAAATGATGAAGGTGCATCTGACTAACCTCCATAATCCAAGCAGCAGCTTGAAGATTACATAGATCTCTTGATGCACAATGAATTTGGTTCAATATAAACTTATCCCCCATTTTAAACATAGTTTGTATCTTTATTTTACAATAATCAACCCCACAACACACCAGTGGAATCGTGTACGTCTGATTGGAGGAATACGTAAAAAATGAAACAAACTGAATCGAAAAGAAAAGCGGATTGGAACCTTGCTCCCACCAACTCTAGGAAAATTAGCTGACCAGTTGCAAATAAGCCAAAAACATAGCTGACCATAAGCGAAGTTCAGGATAAAGGCCTTGTTTGGCAATCAACTGATTGCATTGGCTGTTAGCTGATAGCTGATTATACCAGCTGATTTGACTAGCAGATTGCATTAGATGTTTGCCATTCGATGTTTGATAAAATTAGCTGTTTAGTATTAGCTGTTTATGTGTAAAATGACTTATAAGGACATGACTTAAAAAATTATAAGGATATGAAAATTAAGTTTATAATTCTAATAAAAAATATAGAACATATAATAATAATAATAATGATGATGATGATGATGATGATGATAATGATAGTGATGATGATGATGATGATGATGATGATGATACATCCAATCATAAAATATAACAATACAAATGAAGTTTAACAGCACAATTCAAATAGAGCAAAAGAAATAAACATAGGGATAAAACAAAATGGTTGCAAGTTAGAGAGAAAATAAAAAGAGAGAAGAGAGAGAGTTACGGATAAAACAAAACAGTCGCAAGTTAGGATTTGATTTATTATAATTTAAATTTAAATTTATTCATTAATACATGATTAAGAAGTTATGCTTTAATACCTTATTAATTTACTTATATGTCTAAATTTAAAATATTTTAATAATTTTAAATACAAAAATTGTAATAAGTCTTGATGAGTTTATTCTAAAATTAATTTAAAAATTCAGTTAAAAAATCATGATGTCTTTAATTGACATCATTAGTCATTACTATATAACTAGAAATCTATATTTTTATACAGTATAAAGTTACACAAAATTTTATATTAAATTTATAACAACTCTCGGTACATTTAATCATAAATTTGATTAAAAATGGGTAATAATACTGTTTTTAATTAATGATCATATTTTTAATTGATTAAAAATGGGTAATAATACTGTTTTTAATTGATAAGGGTTATGATTATAGACTAGTCAAAACTATTAAGCATAACTATTACACAACACTAAATTATCAATTTGCATAATTATATTGAATAATGCAAAGACAAGAGAACAATAAGCTTCAATCATTAAGCAGCAAAATATCAAATAAAAATCAAACCCAAGGAAACAACACTTGCAAAGTATAGGAGTCCTCATTTTGTATTTCTTACTATCACAAGTGTAGCTAACTTCCTTTTTCTTAATATGATAATCCTTTGGTCATAGCAATTACTAGTTGGAGAATACAGAAGTATTAGCTATCTTCATATCTTCAAAATAATAATGACTTATACATGATGAAGGCATTCACAACTGTTTTTGGAAACTAAAGAAGTTTGATTGAGCTTCAGATTCCTCTGCCTTTCCCTCATCACTGGGAGTAGATAAACCACCATCATCAACTATCACGCTCGCCATATTCTGAGATAGGTCATTAATATTGCTTTCCGTATCACCCTCTTGTTATTGGCACTCTAAGCTCCCATCTTTACCATTTTTAGTAGACTCCTCTATTTCAGTGGCATTTACATTTTCATAATCTAAACTAGTAGGCCTTTGTTCAGATAATACTAAGATATTTAGTGGGATTAGAAATGGAGAAGACCATGGTTCTTGAAAAGCATAAGGGATAGGGTAATAGGAGTATAGACAAGTTTTGAGGACTTAAGAAAAGTGTGAAGAAGAAGATCATTACTGTATTCAGATTGAGTGAGAGCAAACAATGTCCATTATTGTGGTACCATCCACGTTTGAAAGTAGTTATTATTTATATGATGTGACTGGTAAATAGAAAGATATTTAGGTATTTAGAGGAAACAATGTCAACGATTGTGGTACCATCCACGTTTAAAGCAGTTATTGTTAATGTGATGTGATTATGGTAAATAGATAGATATTTAGGTATTTAGGTTATCTCCATTCCACTAAAATTTTACACCAAATTTGGTGTAAAAGAGAATATTCTAAGAATCTTTTAACACTAAATTTGGTGTTACTCCAACTACTCTACACTAAATTTTTATTTATTTATTTATAAAAATTAAAATAAAATCATTATTCTTAATTAATTAATATATACTTTATATTAAAATAATATTATTGAAAAATATAATTAATATTATTTCAACATACACAAATATAAAATTTTTATCGTACATTTAAACTCTAATCCTATGAATTACCATATCGTTCCCATAAATGTTCAACCAATATATTACGAAGTTCATAATGAGCTTCTTTATCGTTAATTTGCTTATGTCTAGCATAAATTTTTTGAAATATAATCTTATCATCTCTATTAATATTAATTTCAGGGGTTGGCATTTCGCTCCAATCTTGTATGGCCACTTGAGTATCACAATTGTTCTCAATGATCATATTGTGCATTATAATGCATGCTAATATAATGTTATGTAATATAGATTTTTTTCCCAAAAATGTGTCGGTCACTTGATAGTTGCAAATTGTGACTGGAGAACTGCAAAAACACGCTCAACATCCTTCTTACATGCTTCTTGCATCTTCATGAATAACTTCTTTTTTGGGCCTCGGAGATCATGAATGGTTTGTGCCAAGGTAGACCATTTTGGATAAATGTTATCAGCTAAATAATATCCAGTTTCGTACACTTTTCCTCGAATAAAATAATGAGCAGAAGGTGTTATAACTTTGGCAAGGTTTGCGAACAAGTGAGATGCTTCTAACACATTAATGTCATTTAACCCTGGCAAACCAAAGTGTACATGCCATATCCACAAATCATAATCAGCTACAACTTCAAAAATAATACTTGGGAATCCATTACGTTCACTATATTTTCCTACCCAAGCTGTAGGACAATTTTGCCATGTCTAGTGCATGCAATCTAAGCTCCCTAGCATTCCTGAAAAATCACGTTCTTCATTAATTTTAAGCAGTTATGTAATGTCGTTAGCATCTGGTGCTCTTAAATAAACCTGTCCAAAGACCTCCACAATGGCTCGACAAAACCTTTATATACTTTCAATTGCAGTTGATTCTCCAATTTTAATGTATTCATCAGTTAAATCAGCTGATACACCATACGCCAACATTTGAAATACTGCTATTATTTTCTGTAAACTAGACAATCCTAGTTTACCACATCCATCTCTCCATTGTATAAAGTAGTCTTCATGACCTTAAACAACACCAACAAGTCGTAGGACTAAATTATGACTCATTAGAAATCGGCTATGAAACATTGCTGCATTATATCTTAGATTTTCTACAAAATAATTATCCCATAGTCTTTGATCTACTGTAGCACGATCACGATAAATTACTTTATGACTAGAGATTAAGCCTTTGTTCTTTGGTTGTTCACTATATTATTCATATAGTAATTCATTGCAAGGTTGTTATTAGTGTATGCAGATAGTAACGCTTTGTTTTGTGCTAATATTACAGAAGTGAGATCCAATACATCTTTCGATGATAAGGATGAAGATGACGAAGATATATGAGAAGTACTAGCATTAGTACTCATGGTTATAGACAAATATGGTGAAGGATTCAAAGAAGAAATTGCTAGTGATTCATTCTCTTATATAGTAAATAATTCAAGACAAGATAAGGAATCCTTGCAAAAAAGTCTAACACTATCTCTTCCCATCCGTTAGATTAGATTGCATTCATCTTAACTGTTAATTAGTATTCTTATCCTGCAAAAAAATATAACTTTATTTCTTCACAATTGTTCAATTAGATTGCATTCATCTCAACCGTTAATTAGTATTATTATCCTATCCACACAATATCTAAGACAAGATAAGGAATATCTACAAAAAAATATAATTCTATCTCTTCCCAGTTGTTGGATTAAATTGCATTCATCTCAACCATTCATTACTATTCGTATCCTATCTACACATTATCTAAGACAAGATAAGGAATCTCTGCAAAAAAATCTAACTCTATCCCTTCCTAACCATTGGATTAGATTGCATTTATCTCAACCGTTAATTAATATTCTTATCCTATCCACACAATATCCAAGACACTATAAGGAATCTCTGTAAAAAATCTAACTCTATCTCTGCCCAATTGTTGGATTAGGTTACATTCATCTCAACCATCTATTAGTATTCGTATCCTATCCACATAATATCTAAGACAAGATAAGGAACCTCTACAAAAAAATCTAACTCTATCTCTTCCCAACTGTTGGATTATAATGCATTCATCTCAACCGTTAATTAGTATTTTTATCCTATCCACACAATATAGAAAACAAGATAAAGAATCTCTTTAAAAAATCTAGCTTTATCTCTTCCCAATCGTTGGATTAGATTACATTAATCTCAACCCTTCATTAGTATTCGTATCCTATCCACACAATATCTAAGACAAGATAAGAAATCTCTGTAAAAAATTAACTCTATCTCTTCTCAATTGTTAGATTCAATTGCATTCATCTCAACCATTCATTAGTATTCGTATCCTATCCGCACTATATCCAAGACAAGATAAGGAATCTCTGAAAAAATATAATTCTATCTCTTCCCAATCGTTGGATTAGATTACATTCATCTCAACTATTTATTGGTATTCTTATCTTTTTCAGAATATCTTTATAAATAGTTTATTTGCTCTACTAAACCGAAGCCCCTGCTTCATGTAACACTCCTTGAAATCCTAAACACTAACATGCTTTCAAACCTATCTGAAAAATGGTAAGCTCAAATTTTTGTGTAAAGCCTTCAAATACCTCTCGAAGTGCATCATATTCAATTGAAGAAGATCGAGTCCTGTGCCATGTATATCTTAATGATTCACAAGACCCAGTCATTAGTAGAAATCAATCTATGACTCAAATTTGGTCTCGTATCACAACTGAGTATCATCAAATGTTGTCGAATCATATCACCATTGTTTGACTTAAGAGATCTTTAGCAGCTCGATGGCAAACTACAATGATAGCTATTGGCAAAAGTAGAGCATGTGTTCGACAATTTGAAAACTTGAATCCAAATGATACTTCTTAACAAGATATTGTAAGTGCTTCATTTATTTGTTTTTTTTCTTTGTATGAATTGAAATACATTTGATTTATACCCTAAAATCTAACTTAAGTCACGCTGCTGTCTTACAGTTTAAGAAAGTAAAAGCTATTGATCATATTCTATTAGCATTATTATTGATGTGATATGACTCCGTTTTGGTGAGATGGCCTTAAAGCAAACAATGTCTACTATTGTGTACCATCTATGTGATGTGACTCTGGTAAATAGAGAGATATTTAAGTATTTAGAGTAAACAATGTCCATTATTGTGGTACAATCCACGATTGAAAGCAGTTATTGTAAATAGAGAGATATTTAATGTTGGAGCACCTATTCCATTTAGGCCTTCCAACCTGGCAAATGAAAATTTATACAAAAAGAGCTCAAGAAGGAGAACCTTAATGAGGAGTTGGTTCTTCTAGTGACTTTAGCCAATATTTTGATTTTGGAAAAAATGGAGATGACCTTCCAAACTATTAATTATTTATGTTAAATTAATATTCTCAAGTGTTTTAGTGTTACTTTTAATTTGATTGTTGCAACTTTAGTTTGATTGTAATCTCAAGTCTGATTGTAATTGTAATTTATTTTAGTCTAGTTGTAATTTTAAATATTTTCATTGAGCTTTAATTTTTTAAATCAATGTTATGGTTTAAAATTATGAACCCTTTATTTCAAATTTACTTTTTATTCTTAACATTTTTATTAATAAATTTATAACACTTATAAATAAGAATTAAAAATAAATTTAATATTGTATTCAATATTAGTGTCATTTTAAATGTCTTAATGAGATCTTTGTAATGATATATTTTGTGTAAAGTAATATATATTTTAAATTTAATTACTTAGTAAATTATGTTAATAAATCAAATTGTGAGAAGGACATAAAAGAAATATGTTAAAAAAAATGGACAAAGTTGTCTTTTTACAACTTTTAGTGCATGTATGGTGTATTACTATTCATTATACTATTTTGGTGTATTGCTATTCATTATACTATTTTAGTATTGAATTTTGGTATCTTTATAGTGAATTCATTGCACCAAACACCTGGACATTGTTTACTTTAAGGCCATCTCAAACAATGTCCACTAATGTGTACCATCCACTTTTGAAAATAGTTATTATTGATATGATGTGACTCCGTTTTGGTGAGATGGTCTTAAAGCAAACAATGTCTATTATTGTGTACCATCTATGTGATGTGACTATAGTAAATAGAGAGATATTTAGGTATTTAGGGCAAACAATGTCCATTATTGTGGTACCATCCACGTTTGAAAGCAGTTGTTGCTAATGTGATGTGACTCTTATAAATAGAGAGATATTTAAGGTTGGAGCATCTGTTCCATTTAGGCCTTCCAACCTAGCAAACGAAAATTTATGCAAAAAGAGCTCAAGAAGGAGAACCTCAAGGAGAAGTTGGCTCATCTAATGGTTTTAGCCAATATTTTGATTTTGGAGGAAATGGGGATGAACTTCCAGAGTATTAATTATTTATGTTAAATTAAAATTCTTAAGTACTTTAGTTTTACTTTTAATTTGATTGTTGTAATTTTAGTTTGATTGTAATCTCGAGTCTGATTGTAATTGTAATTTATTTTAGTCTGGTTGTAATTTCAAGTATTTTTGTTGAGTTTTAAATTTTTTAAAATCAATGTTGTGTTTTAAATTTATGAGCCTTTTATTTCAAATTTACTTTTTATTCTTAACATTTTTATTAATGACTTTATAACACTCGTAAATAAGAATTATAAATAAATAGTAAAAATAAATTTAATATTGTATTCAATATTAGTGTCATTTTAAATGTCTCAATGAGATCTTTGTAATGATATATTTTGTCGAAAGTAATATATATTTTATATTTAATTACTTAGTAAATGATGTAAATAAATCAAATTGTGAGAATGACATAAAAGGAATATGTTACAAGGAAAATGGACAAAGATGTCTTTTTATAACTTTTAGTGCATGTTTGGTGTATTGCTATTCATTATACTATTTTGGTATATTACCATTCATTATACTATTTTAGTGTTGAATTTTGGTATCTTTAGAGTAAATTCATTGCACCAAAACACCTGGACATTGTTTACTTTAAGGCCATCTTAAACGATGTCCACTATTGTGTACCATCCATATTTGAAAATAGTTATTATTGATGTGGTGTGACTTTGCTTTGGTGAGATGACCTTAAAGCAAACAATGTCCACTGTTATGTACCATCTATGTGACTCTAGTAAATAGAGAGATATTTAGGTATTTAGAGCAAACAATGTCCATTAATGTGGTACCATCCACGTTTGAAAGCAACTATTATTAAGGTGATGTGACTCTTATAAATAGAGAGATATTTAAGGTTGGAGTTCTTGTTTCATTTAGGCCTTCCAACTATCTTTAATCTGATAAATGTGTAGGGGCAATTGGTTAGTATGAGGGAATGGTAATAGGAATGAGAATGAATATAGTGAGGAATGTGAATAGATATTATCATTATAATTATGATGGTTGGCAGGGCCATTCCTATCATTTTATAGGCTCTAGGCGAAATTAGAAAAAAGGGTCCCAATAAATCGACAATATACTTAAGTTTACATGTTTTAATGAAAGATAAATGACTCAATTTATAAGTTTACATAATCAACTAAATATTAAATGATCATAACACTAACAAATATATAGAGGATCATGATTTATGAAAAACAATTTCTTCGTGCATTTCTAGATGCAAAATCATTAATAATATTATCAAGATCAATATTGTCCAACATATCCTTCTCAATACATAGCTAAACCATTCAACCTTTCTTGTGATATTGATGACCTCAAGTAGGTTTTCAATAATTTTAACTTTGAAAAACTTCTCTCAGCTGATGCTACAGTCACAGGTATAGTCAATAGAATTCGATAAGCAATTGAAACATTTGGATAACAATCTGCAGCTTAAACAAATTCTAATATTTCAACTGATGACATTAACTCATTTGCCAAAGTCATTTGCAATACTTTTAATTCAGAAAAAAGATCATCTAAATCGACATTAGACACATTATCATGAGAAAAAGTCGTCGTAAAATTAGTGCAACATTCTCTTAATTTGTTATCATCTAATGACCTCAACTTTTTTGAATCAAATAAAAATAAAAAATATTATCAAATGTCGTTAATTGTTCAAATCTATTCTTTAACCAAGTAATTGCCATATCCACAACAACTAGAAAGTAATTAACCCTGAAAGAATCCTCAATTGATTATATTTCTTCATTATGGTTAATTTAATTAAATTTTCGTTTCCTAATAACACAACGTCTAGTTGGAAATGTAGACTCTGTATTCATCTCAAGCGCAAGACTTTTGACAATATTCATACTAGAGTTAAACCCTTCATCTCTATATTTCTTAAAAAATACCATCACACCTTCTAATTACTTTATGGTAGCATTAATGCACATAGATTTAGATTGCAGCTTTTTACTCACCATATTAATAGCGAATAAAATATCATACCAAATAACCATACCAAGTAAAAACTTAAAACTCTCAAGTACACTAACCAAGCTTTCTGCTTCACTCTTTGACTTGGCATCATGACAAGATCTAGATAATTCTATCAAAGCCAATCTTATTTGAGGAGCTTAAAATCTAATAGCTTTAACACTTTTTATTCGACTCTCCCAACGAGTGTTGGACAATAATTTTCTAGTTAAGCCTAAAACATTATCAAGCAAAACCTTCCACCTTTTAGGAGAACTTGAAAATAATGCATATATACATTGC
>JANSVA010000007.1:6203888-6221128 GCA_025504915.1 Erythroxylum reticulatum
TTAGAAGAAATAATTGTTATTAAGAAAAATTATTGTGGGTATATTAGGTAGTATGTATTTATTAGTTTACGTTCCATCATAAACCCTCCGAATCGGATGTTTCTTATTTTCAATGCTTAGGATGGAATGTAACGTAGTATGAAACCCTCTACTTTCATTCCATTTCGTTCCATTCTATTATGAAACTCTCAATCAAACAATAGAAGTGTGTTACGTTTCATCCCGTTTCATTACCAACCCCTCAACTAGATAGGGCCTAAATGTGTTTTCTTGGATCAAAGTTTTTCATAAATAAGTAAAAAGTGTAAATTTGATTTTAATGTTTGTATTAAAAAAACACAAGCTGACATTTAACATTTTGTTGCATTTAAAATAAAATTTAATAAACTAAAGCTTAGATAAAGTTAACTCTTTATCTATTATGTATTTTTAAAAAAATTATTTATTATGTAGTATGTCAGTATTAATGTAATATAAATTGAGTTATTTTTAATCAATATAGAGGTCTCATTGTATCACGTGACATATTGGACTCATGTATCAAATTTTTAAGTTAAAATAATTTAATTTTTATATTTTAAATAAAATTAATCGATAAAGATTCAAATTTTGATTAAATAATTTAATTAATTAAATTTAAAACATCTAATTCATGAATTATACATTTAAAATTTTATCTAATATATAATTAAAAAACAATGTTGTGAGTCATTATTAATAAAAAATTTTATTGATGACTTTTTAGCCATCAGAGATAACATATTTAAAAGTATATAATATTTTAAGATTTTTAATTTAGTGTCTAAATTTTTAAAATTTTTAATTAAGTAATTAATTTTTAAATCATTTTATAATTAAGTTTAAAATGTTATTTTTTAAGATATGACATGTTTATTAAATATCACATGAATATTCATCTATCAGTCATATTAACAAAAATAAATGTTTTAAACTTAATTGCTAAGGTTTTAAAAAATTAGTCCTTAATTAAACATTTTAAAAACTTAAACACCAAATTAAAAATTTTCAAAAGATTAAGTCGATTCATTATCCCTCTACTATTTAACTAAAGCTTCCTTGTGCAAATATATGATCCTGAGGTACCAAAATCTTATGAAAAAAGAAGCAAGTGGTTGTTTGTTTTTGTCTCTTCTATAAGGAGTTAAACCCTAATATTTCAAATTCAATCTTCCATCGTTTTTCTCCCGTGGATGACGATAGGAGCTCTGTGGATATGGCTAATGTTGTATCAGAGGATGAAGTGATTCCTATCTCGGCTAAGGAAGATGATATAGAGGGTATTCTCTACGGTGTCAGTGACCTCAAAGTTGAATCCTTTGATAACCCTCCTTTCTGTTTGGTTGGACATTTACTCACTGAACGTACAATCAACTACAACGCAATGGTCCACACGTTGGCTTCTTAATGGAGACCAATTAGGGGTGTTCAACCTAGAAAACTATTGGGTGATCTTTTTCTTTTCTAGTTTCTTCATGAGATGGATGTTCATCATGTTTTAGATATGTCACCATGGTCTTTTGATAATCAACCGCTCATTTTGGATTCCTTTAGGGCCATGCAAAATCCTTTGGAGGTCCCTTTATTCTTTGTTCTAGTTTAGGTTCAAATTTATGGTCTTCGTTCAGGATTCCGATCAGAGAGGGTCACATATGATGTTGGTAAGGCTATGGAGAAGTATATGCATGTCGATCCTGAAAATTTTAATGATTTATGGAACTCTTATTTGAGGGTGTGAGTGCAACTCGATATTCGTAAACCGATCAAGGAAACAATGCGGTTGGAAAAAGAAGGTGACGAATGGTGTAATGTGACCTTTGTTTATGAGAGATTACCAATGTTTTGCTTGATATGTGGTTTTATGGGACATATAGAAAAATTTTGCCCTCAGATTGTTGATTTTCCTCTAGGAAAGGCAGCTCGAAAATACTCATCGAGTATTCGTGCCCTAACATGCCGATCACAGCCAATGTTTGGCTCCAAATGGCTGCGCTCAGTGAATCCAGATGGGGGAGATGGGAGTTTAAATTAGAAAGGTCATGCAGAATCTTTGGGCGGATTGGCTGCACCCAATTTTGCACAAAATCTGGTTATCTCTACTGATTTGGTAGGTGTGGATTCTATGAATATTTTACGACAACAGATTAATACGCCTTCAGGAAGTAAGGTGCTAATGTGGAAACTATTAATGTGGTTGACTCGAAAAGAAAGAGAATGGGCTTGGATCATTCGAAGAAGGCTCAGGAGTTTGCTAATTCTGAAAGGATGTCCATTGTTCCAAAGACAATAACGGTGACGTTTGGTACCCAGACTCGTTGATATCGATGAGTTTTTTGAGTTGGAATTGACGTGGACTGGGCAATCCACACTCAATTCAAAATCTTCAGTTTATCGTCCAACAAAAAAGACCAATGTTTATTTTTTTAATTGAAACTTTGTCATTGTCAAATAAAATTTCAAAAATAAAGACACTTTTAGGGTATGACGATTTTGTAGCTATAGATTGTATTGGCCATAATGGTGGCCTTGCTTTATTTTGGCGTGCTATTTCTTTTGTTTCTGTGTTGAATTTATCTGTGCGGTGTATTGATGTGAAATTACTGGTTGAAGATGTTGGTAATTGACGAATCACAGGTTTTTATGGGAATCCTGATCGGAATTGTCACAGAGAGTTATGGACTCTTCTCCGTAATTTAGCGGATTGTAGTAGCTTGCCTTGGGTTTGTATCGGTGATTTTAAGGACATATTAGCACAATATGAGAAACAAGGTGGTAGAAGACAACTAATCATCTAATGGATTTCGGAATGCTATTAGTGATGCTAGAGTTTTTGATTTTCCTATGGGTGGTTACCAGTTCATTTGGGATCATGGCCGTAATTCCGATAATTGGATAGAAGAAAAATTAGATAAAGTCTTGGTTACTGATGCTTGCAGCTCTTTATTTCCCTATGCGCAAGCTGTCTCTTTGGATACTTCGACTTTGTGTCATCTTCCGATTATGCTTGAGTTACGTACCTTTGTCCTACGTAATCAAGCTAGTAGTTTTTGATATGAAAATAGTTGGTCCAAGGAGCCAAATTTTCTAGTGGTAATACAGGATAGCTGGGACTCTTCGATTGGGGATGAGATACAGGATCACTTTTCTCTTTGTGGACATGCATTATATAGATGAGGTCTGGATTTGAGGGACTTTAAGAAGCATGAGATGGAAGACAACCTTCGACTTATTAAACAACTACGAGGTTCATATGTACTGCAAGAAAATGAACAATTTCATGAAACAAATCGGAAGTTCTTCCATATTTTGCATGAAAGAGAGATTTAGTGGAAATAACGATCGAAGGCTTTTTGGCTTAAGGATTGTGATTCCAACACACAGTTTTTCCATGTCATGGTAGCATATCGCCGAAAGAAAAATTCTTTTAGTCGTCTCAAGGATGCTTCGAATTTGTGGATTGATAATGAAGTAGGTTTGGAATATCTAATTTCCTCTTATTTTACTGAGATGTTTATTGCTAGTCCTGGTGATCTTGATAATGTGGTTAATTTAATACCTGCTTGTGTTACTGCTCATATGAATGACTTGTTGAATGCTCCATATACTTCGGATGAGGTAAAGGCAGCGGTCTTTAGTATGCAAGCAGATAAATCCCCTAGTTATGATGGATTCACTCCGGGTTTTTACCAGACCCATTAGGATATAGTATGTCCAGCAATTACTGAGGCATGTATTGATACTTTGAATAGGGGGATGATTCCGCCAAGATTGAATGAAACAGTACTTGTACTTCTCCCTAAAAAGTCAAGTCTTGAGACCATGGGGGATCTCCGCCCGATAGCACTTTGCAACATTTTGTATAAGATTGTTAGTAAGGTTATTGCTAACCGTTTGAAGCTTATCCTACCTGACATTATCTCACCATCTCAGAGTGCATTTGTTTTCGGTAGACAAATTCAAGATAGTGGCATCAATGCTTTTGAGCTAATGCATTGTTTCCAGAATAAGAGGCGAGGTAATGATGGGTATGTTGCATTAAAAATGGATATTAGCAAGGCGTATGACCGCATGGAGTGGAGTTATATCTCATCAGTTCTTGCTAATTTTGGTTTTTCACAGGCTTGGATTAAGCTGGTTATGGAATGCTTAACTACAGTTCAGTACTCGATTTTGCATAAAGGGAAATTACTGGGTCTTATTCAACCTTCGTGTGGGATAAGACAAGGATCCCCTTTTCAAGTATATTTTCATCCTATGTACTGAAGGCTTGTCAAGGCTAATTTCATATGCTATTTCAAGAAATGTGTTGCATGGGTGTTCGATATGATGGGGTGTTCCTAGTGTTTCGCATTTATTTTTTACGAATGATAGCTTGCTGATTTTTAAGGCTATCGAAGAAGAGGCAATAGTGGTAAAGAATTTGGTGGACTTGTATGATGTGGCGTCAGGCCAGTTGATTAACTTCTCTAAGTCGTCTGTTTGTTTTTTTTTAAATGTCTCTTCTCCTAACCGGCAACGTGTGTGCTCTCTTATTGGTGTGTCTGAAAGTGATGATTTGGGAACCTATTTGGGCTTGCCAATGCGAATTGGTATAAACAAAAGAAAATTTTTCCAATTCCTTAAAGATCGTATGTGGCAAAAACTTAATTCTTGGAAAAAAGATTTCTTTCTCACACCAGAAAATTAGTTTTGTTGAAATCAGTGTTACAATCTCTACGAAGCTATGTGATGAGTTTATTTTTAATTACCAAAACACTTTGTAATGAGCTCCAATAGGTTATGGCTTCTTTTTGGTGGGGTAAGGGCTAGAATCATGACCGTGGAATCCATTGGGTCTCTTGGAAAAGAATGGCTAGGCCACGAGCATATAGGGGGTTAGGTTTAAGAAAAATCACGAGTATAACTTGGCAATGATAGGAAAACAGGCCTGGAATCTTTTCACTAAGCCAAATACGTTAGTTACCTGACTTTTAAAGTCAAAATATTTCCCCACAACCTCTTTTTTGGAAGCTCACTTGGGAAACAGCCTGAGTTATCTCTGGCGGAGCCTATGGGAGTGTCAACAACTGATTCGGAATGAAGTAGGCATTAGAATTGGCACTGGACATTCAGTGTTGGTGTAGTCGGATCCATGGGTTCCTAGTTTGCCTACAGAAGAATATCTTCTATTCAACCAACTGAAACGGATGTTCTTTTGGTTTTAGACTTGATTTTGCAGGGTTGTTGGAATGTGACCAAGATTAATGCAGTTTTTTAGCGAAGGAGAGTGCTGCAATTCAGGCTATTCCTTTAGCAGCTCAGGTTTTTGAGGATTCATGGTTTTAGGCTAATGACTCTAAAGGTAAGTATAGTGTAAAGAGTGCCTACAAAATGTTAACTACTTTGCCACCATAACAGTTTCAGTATAAGGCAGCATGTCAGCGTTTATAGAGTCTTCAAGTACCGCCAAAGGTTCAGAATTTATTATGGAGGGCAATCAATAATGCTCTTCTAGTTTGGGTGCTTCTCCAGCAGCGGCATGTTCCTGTTGATAGTAGCTGTCCTTTTTGTCACTTGTATGAGGAGACTATCTTTCATTGCCTTGTTGATTGTGAGGTATTGAAAGATTGTTGGCTTGTTGTAGGCCTTGGGAATTTTTTGCAATTGTTTGGAAATTTTTTATCTTGGATTGTGCAAGTTTTGCAAGTTAGAGATGCTGATATGGTATGTCTCGGTTTGATGGTGGTGTGGTATTTATAGAAGGCTCACAATGATTTAGTTTGGAACCAGAAAAGAAAAACCCCTGCTCAAATTGTGTATACAACTCATGGGTTTTTGAGCGATTTGTTAGCGGCAAAGGTCATGAGGTTAGTTCAGAATCGGACCCAAGTTTGTCATTTGTGGATTAAATCAAGTCTAAGAATGTTGAAACTCAATGTAGATGCAGTATTTTTTAGCAATACTGCTATGGGTTTTGGAATGATAGTACGTGATGATAGTGGCTCTTTTGTTCAAGCCATGCAAAAGCAAATCCCAGTAGGTATGGATGCAAGAATGATAGAGATTTTTGCGATACGTGCAGCGCTTAGCTGGATTAAGAATGAGGGTTGGTCTAATATTATTGTGGAGTCAAATGCTCAACTTTGCGTTCGGGCTATTATTGATCCCAACTATATTGATTTATCTTCATTTGGAATTATAGTTTCTGATTGTCAATCTCTATTGATTGAGACGAATGCGATTTTGAATTATGTTAGACGATCTGTGAATGATGTTGCTCACTCTCTAACTCGGCTTCTCGTTCCTTTGCAGATTTGGTGGTTTGGACTTTACCACTTAGTTGTATTTTAGATGTTCTATCCTTTGATAATCAATGAAATTAACCATATTTTACTCCCCAAATAAAGCTTCCTTGTGCAAGAAAAGAGGCAAACCAATGGGTCCTGTTTTGAGGTGATAGCAAATCCCACAGTTGCCCAAACAAACCTGAACACAAAAAACAAATCCATGTCCTTTTAAAACTCCCATAAACATTTAGTGATCGCTTTACCACCATTAACACGAGGTACGATCGTGGGGACTTGGAGAATGAGAACATGGCGGAAGAAAGGGAATCTGCGGGTAATACGGAGGATAGTGAATTTCTGTCTATGAAGGTTGAACGCGGCAATAAAGAGACTCTGGATATGGAATTTTAAATCTTATTGTTACATTATGGAGTTATATGTATTACGTGGAATTGCTAGGGGAAACATTCCCAAAGTTTCGTAGGATTGTTCAATAAATTTGCAAAATGTATTACTCGAAACTTGTTACCTTATTGGAACCTTGGGTCTCGAGAGCAAAAGCGGATGAAGTCATTCATCATAGTGGATTTAAAAATTCACACCGCATTGAAGTTGTTGGTTTCACCGGTGGCATATGAATCTTTTAGCAAAGGCCATTTGAACATTTAAAAACTAGAAAACAATTTCCATTATATTCATCTGCTGGTGGAGAAGGCATAGCAAAGTTTCCATCTCACAGTAGTTTATGCTAGTCCAAATCCTTAAGTTCGTAGAAGTATTTGGCCAAATCTTCTAAGAATAGAACTTCAAATTAATAATGCATAGTTGATTAGTGGAGATTTTAATTGCATTTTGTACGCATCGAAGAAAACGGGGCGCTTATCGAGGAGGGGAGCTTGCCGGTACTTTCAGGAATGGTTTTTTAATGCATCAATGGCCGATCTTGGTTTTCAAGGTCAAAAGTTTACTTGGACATGGGGTATGGTGCATGAGAGACTAGATAGAGCAATAAGCAATTTGTCTTTTGTAGAGTGGTTTCCAAACACTAAGGTTATACTGGCACAGGAAGAAGTCTATTGGCAACAAAAATCTCGAATAGATTGCCTGGCAAATGGAGATAGAAATACCTCCTTTTTTCATCGTACGATGCTTCAGCATAAAAGAACTAGTATATTTAATTTTCTTAAGGATGGTTCAGGACATATATTGAAAGAACCAGAGATGCACCAACACATTGTTGATTATTTTATTGATCTATACATATGCAATCAATCCACTTGTAATTCAGAAAACAAAGTCATGTAGTTTCCTTACATTGAAATGCAGGTGATGGAAGGGATGGTAGAGAGAGTGGACGAGGAGGAAATCAAGAGGGCAATATAAAACATGAAGCCGATGAAAGCCCCCGGACCGAACGACATAAGCCCTATTTTCTTCCAACGGTGTTGGAGTGTGGTAGGCTCCGCGGTTTGTCAGGTAGTGCAGGAAACCTTTAACACTCAAAAACTTCCAAGTCAATTAAATGAAACTCTTCTGGTGCTTACTCTGAAGAAGGAGCCTGTATATACTATCCAATTATTTCGCCCCATTAGTCTCTGCAACGTTTTGTATAAAACAATTTCAAAGGTTATTGTTAATAGATTACAAAGCATCCTTCCATCACTTATTGGTCCAGCACAAACAAGCTTTGTGCCTAGAAGACAAATTACGGACCACATAATTATTGTTCAAGAAGTAATCCACACTATGTGGCATATCTTTGGGAGACAAGGTTACGTAGCGATCAAGGTCAACTTAGAGAAAGCATATGACATGCTATTGTGGGAATTTATCCATGATACATTACAACAAATGAGGATTCCCCAGGAGTTAACTAAACTGAACATGGAGTGTGTGACGTCGTCCAACATGAGAATCTTAATTAATAGGGAAGCATCTAAACCTTTTATTCCGAGGAGAGGTATACCGCAAGGTGATCCTTGGTCACCCTACCTTTTTATCTTATGTATTGAGCACCTAGCTCACTAAATAGGACAGACTGTGAAATGCGATCATTGATCTCGTTTCCGATTTAATCAACGGAGCCCTTCTATCTCTTATCTATTTTTTATGGACAATCTCCTTTTGTTCGTGGAAGCCACACAGGAACAAATTAAAGTTGTAAAGAAGGTGGTGGAAGATTTTTGTTTCCAATCAGGACAGAAAGTTAACATAGCAAAAACAATTATCTACTTCTCACGTAATGTGGGAAAACAAGTTAAAATAGACCTGGCCAATTGACTAGGTTTCTAGGACACTGATGATCTAGGATGGTACTTGGGTATGTCGATTCTTCACGGTAAGGTCATAAAGAAAGCATATAAAGGCATCTTAGAGAAAGTGCAAAAGACACTCTCGAGTTGTTCTGCAAACAGTTTGTCGTTAACAGGTCGAGTCACATTAGCAAAGACGATGTTACAAAGTCTTCCTTTCTTCACTATGCAAACAACAAAGTTGTCGTATTACATCTGTGATAAGATAAAGCAGCAGGTTCGACAATTTATATAGGGTTTATGCTTAACCAATTGGAAGATGCACTTAGTGGCTTGGGTGGATATGTCGCAGAAGAGAAAATGGAGGATTAGGCATTCAGAATCTCTGCGTAATGAATGAAACTTTTATCATAAAAGCTGATTGGTAGTTGATTTATTACCCTGATAAATTGTGGGTTAAGGCGATATGAGCAAAGTATGGAGTTAAGGAAGTAGTGTGACCAGGATTAAGAAAAGAGGGTCCCTTTTTTGGAAAGCAATCAGTGATAATGAGAGAACCTGTATGATGGATTGGATTAGACATTGGGTAATGATAACCTGGCCCGGTTCTGGTTGGACAGATGGTCCACAAATGAATATCCGCTAGTGACATACGCAACAGGTGCTATTTCAGAGGACATGTTGTCCAAATCGGTTAGTGTTTTTGTACATTTGGATGGAAGCTAGAATTGGAGCATGTTCTCTTTGCAACTTTCGACTGGTGTCCTCCTTGTTAGAAAGGAAAGCATATGTATTGATATGTATTGATAATGTTCACTTGTAGAAATAGGGAAAGGATTGATTCTGTTAATTATAGGATCAATCCTTTCCCCCATTCTCGCTAACTCTCCCTTATCTTCTCTAGAATCAGGTCTATAAGACCAACGTTGTAACAATACAAAAAATAAAATGAAAAGCCATATTTGTTACAATGTCTTCTTTTATCCTAATCTAAAATGGTATCAAAGCAGTATCGATTCTAGGGTCGATCACTGTGTCATCATCTGTCTTGTGTTTACCCAACCAAAATCATGAGTGAAGATGCCAGCACTCGTCGTCAAGCATTCTCAGAAGCCACAGAAGCCCTGTCATAACAAATCACAACCCTTTTAAATCAGCATTCGAAACCTGAATCAGAAAACAACGAATCTGTTTCAATAGCTATCAAGCTTAATGATTCAAACTACTCCCTGTGGTCACGTCTCATGGAATTGGCTATTGGGGCAAGGGAAAAATTGGAGCACATCATCGGAGAGTCCCAAATTCCAGCAATAACTGATCTGAAATATGCCAAATGGAGGCAAATAGATTTGCAAGTGTTCACTTGGATCATTGAAAACATTGAACTTGACTTGGTAAGTCAGTACATTGAATATCCAAATTCCAGAGAGTTGTTGCGAGGATTACAGGCCAAATATCGAAGCGGAGAAGGAAACCTATAGATCTTTGAACTAATCACACAAGCAGACAAGCATTAATAAGGCAGTTTGCCACTGGAAAAATACTATAGCATTTTCCAGGGAATTTGGCGTGAAATAGATATTCGCCAACCCAATCTAATGACGTGTGCTATAGACATCACCACATTCAACAGAATTGAGCAAGAGAATAGTCTATATCAGTTCTAGGCGGGTATCGATGACTAATTCGACAATGTAAAGAGGGATTTATTAAAAGAGGAACCATTACCTTCAGTCGAGGTTGCCTATACTGCCATCAGGAAAGAAGCCGCTCAGAGACATGTACTCAATCCATCGACAACAGGGGATGGCAGCGACTGCAGCGGAGCATCATTAGGTATCAAATCGGGCTTGGCAGCGAAGGGACAAGGGTTGAAACCAAAATCAGATTTTCCAAAACCAGCAACAAAGGAGCATGGCGAAAAACCTAAAACCAGTACGGGACAGGAAAACCGGTCAGATCCTGTTACTAGAGTAGTGGGTTCATCATCCCGGAGTAAGAATTATGTTGATCGATCGGGACTAAAGTGTTCGTACTGTAATATGACCGGATATGTCACGAAAAAGTGCTTCCATTTGGTGGGTTTCCTGGAATGGTGGACCAATAATCCCAAACGGCGGAATAGAGACAATCAAGGACAAACAGGGAGGGCTGCCGCCATGATGGGCAGCTCGGAGGCCACCAGTGTCGGCAGCAATGGAGCGAACGCAGAAAGCGACGCTTTTGCAGCGGTCAGCATTGGGAGAGAAGGAGGAAGAGTGAGCATGAGCGACGGAATAAGGGGTGGCGAGACAGGTATAGGGTTTGGGGGAAATTATTTAGCCCCAAACCCTCCTCTTTCTAATGTTCAATATTTTAAGCTTGGATGTTTTGATATGTTCGAATCTGACCCTGAGCTTATTGAAAATTCACAGTCAAGCCCTCCATGTGTAAGTCAACCCCGAAACAACCCCAGCAATTTTGAAAAACATCCATCAAACCCCCAGTCAAAGTCAAACAGTCAATTAAGCCCAATTTTTCCAAAAAAGGCCTTTGTAGCCCAAAAAGTTAAGAGAGAAAAGAGTACCCAGTGGTTATTTGATTATGGGGCGACCGATATTATGACGTATGACCCGAATGACATTATTAACCCATCGAAACCCAAAAAATCCCAAATCCAGACAGCCAATGGGGAATTTCCATGTGTCTAGGGAGTAGGGTCGGTTGAATTGTCACCCACTTTGAAATTATCCCACTGCTTATATGTGCCTTCCCTTACTTGTAAATTGTTATCTATGAGCTAAATGACAAGGGAACTACATTGTACGGTGCTAATGAATCCTGGTTTTTGTCTTTTACAGGACATCTAAACCCGGGAGATTATTAGACGTGGCACTGAGTGAGATAGGCTCTACTTCTTTAACGAGGTAGCTCAGAAAGGATCCGCATTCCTAGCTCATGGGATGACTGAGCGACAGAGTTAGTTGTGGCACTGACGTCTAGGACCCCCGTTACCCGGTTATTTTCAAGTGCTTTTTCCTATTTTGTCCAATAATATCCCGTGTGATACGTGTGTCTTAGCTAAGAGTCATAGGAAGTCTTTTCCTCCTAGTAACACTCGGGTAGAAAATGCATTTGATTTGATACATTCTGATGTGTTAGGACCTGCCCCCATCTCTGGGAATAATGCTTTTAAGTTTTTCTTGATATTTATTGATGATTGTACCCGAATGACCTGGGTTTATTTTCTTAAGCATAAATCTGACATGTCCCAAAAAATTATGCATTTTTATACCATGATTCATTCTCAGTTCCAAAGAAATATCAAAATCCTCCGGTCTGATAATGGGGGGGAATTTGTGAACCATACCATGCAATCTTTCTTTCGAGAAAAAAGGTTAATTCACCAAACCACATGTCCGAACACCCCCTAACAGAATGGAGTTGCCGAACGAAAAAACAGAATCATTCTTGAGATAACCAGATCTCTCATGATTGAATCACATCTACCCACCTACTTTTGGCCTAAAGCTGTAGCCACCGATGTGTACCTTCTCAACCGCCTACCCACCAAAATTCTTAATCTCAAAACTCCTCTAAACGTTCTCTCCACTCATACTCATATCCCTCCGGACTTATCTTTGCCTCCTATAGTTTTTAGGTGATCAGTTTTTGTGCATATTCCTAAGGCTGAGTGCTCGAAATTTGATCCTTGTACTCTTAAGTGCATCTTTATTGGGTATGGGATAAACCAGAAAGGATATCGATGTTACCATCCTTCCACTCGTCACATGTACACTACTATGGATTGCGACTTCCTTGAAACCGACTATTTTTTCACAGCCCAACCCAGTGGTCAGGGGGAGAGTCATGACAACGACACATTGCGTTGGTTACTCAACCTAACTCTACCGATCAGTGAACCCAACAAACGGAGAACGGCCCAACGAGCCAGAATCACCCCGATCTGCTCCTCAAGAGGTAAATACCCCTACCAATGATGTTGCTTCCGCGTTGAATTATTCTGACCATGAAAGTGCAGTTCCAACACCAGAGACTGAAGTATTGGAAAGTGTAGGAAGGTATGTTCTTCCTCCTCGAAGCACTCGAGGAGTTCCGCCACGAAGGTATTCACTAGAGCATGAATCCAAAACTTCCAGATATCCGATGGCTAACCTAGTCAGGGGGAGGCTGTCAGAAGAAGCTAAGGCATTCACCACAACCGTGTATGTCGAGTCTATCCCACGGACTGTGGAAGAAGCTCAGAGAAAGGAAGAATAGGTCCAAGCAATGAGAGTAGAAATGGCTGCGCTAGAAAGGAATGGGACTTGGGGAAAATGCAAGTTACCAAGAGGGAAGAGAACAGTTGGATGCCGATGGGTTCACCGTGAAGCATAAGGCAGATGGGACGGTGGAAAGATACAAAGTCCGGTTAGTAACAAAAGGGTACACCTAGACTTATGGGGTGAACTACTCAGAGACATTTAGTCCAGTAGCGAAGATTGATACTGTCAGAGTACTTTTCTCAGTAGCAGCAAATCTCGATTGGCCGCTACACCAGTTCGACGTCAAGAATGCTTTCCTGCATGGAGATTTGAGAGAAGAAGTCTACATGGAAGCACCGCCAGGGTTCACAAAAGGGTTCCAGAAGAATGAAGTGTGTCGACTGAAGAAGGCACTCTATGGACTGAAACAGTCTCCCAGAGTATGGTTCGGAAGATTTACTGTTGCAATGAAGAGGTATAGGTATAAACAGAGCAATTCTAATCATACTCTTTTTCTGAAAAGGAGAGGTGAGCTCATCACATGCTTAATCATCTATGTGGATGATACGATCATCACTGGGAATGACAATGAAGAAATGGTACGCCTTCGGAGAAACCTGTTTGAAGAATTTGAGATGAAAGATCTGGGAGGTTTAAAATACTTTCTCGGAATAGAGGTGCTGCGATCAAAATATGGGATATTCATTTCTCAACAGAAGTATATCTTAGACCTCCTAGCTGAAACTGGGCTTGTGGACTATAAGCCGGCAGAAACGCTAATTGTGGTAAACCATGGTTTGAAGCTAGATGACGGAGCAGATTTAGCTAATTGGGAGATTTATTAGAGGTTGGTGGGGAAGTTGATCTATCTTTCCTATACGAGACCAGACATAGCATATGCAGTTGGGATAGTAATTCAATTTATGCACAAACCTCAGGTAGAGCACATGAATGCTGCCTTGAGGATTGTGCGCTACTTGAAGGGAACACCTGGAAGTGGTATTTTATTTCAGAACGATGGGCACTTAGAAGTGAAGGGATACATAGATGCAGATTGGGCTAGAAATCCTGTTGATAGAAGATCTACTTCTGGATACTTCTCTATGGTTGGAGGAAATCTTGTGACATGGAAGAGTAAAAAAACAGAAAGTAGTAGCACTATCGAGCACAGAAGCAGAATTTAGAGAGATTGCTAGCGGGCTAGCTGAGCTTCTTTGGATCAAGAAGCTATTGACGGAGATTAGGTTCCCACCACAAGACCCTTGTCAGCTATTGTGTGATAATAAGGCTGCCATCAGCATTTCGGAGAATCCAATGCAGCATGATCGCACCAAACACATTGAAATGGACCGACACTTCATTAAGGAGAAACTAGAAGAGGGAATCATCAGTCTGCCATATGTCTGGTTGGAAGAACAATTGGCGGATATCTTGACTAAGGCTATAAATGGAAAAGTCTTCAATGAAGTTCTAAGCAAGTTGCGCATTGGTGACCCTACGACTCAACTTGAGGGGGAGTGTTAGAAAGGAAAGGATATGTATTGATATGTATTGATAATGTTCAAATGTAGAAATAGGGAAATGATTGATTCTGTTAATTATAGGATCAATCATTTCCCCAATTCTCAGTAATTCTCCCTTATCTTCTCTAAAATCAGGTCTATAAGACCAACGTTGTAACAATGCAGAAAATAAAATGAAAAAGCCATATTTGTTATAATGTCTCCTTTTATCCTAATCTTAGACTCCTGAACCTCAAGTCAGGGCCTCGTCCATTGTTAGGAAATGTTGCAGATAAAGTGTTTTGGAAACACTCAGCTAATGGCATGTTTTCAATTAAATCAGCCTATGAAATTTTAATGGAGGAGAAAGTGCATGGACAGATAATTGAGCGGAAGAACATATGGAGGTGGAAGGTATCGGAAAGAATCAAATTATTTTTGTGGCTAGTAGCCAAGGATCGTCTCCCTACAAGATGGGAACTAGATAGGAGGACTATAATATAGGATACTAGATGCACATGTGGGCGGAGGATAGAGAGACACTGATTCATTTATTAATGGATTGTTGATGGGCAAAACTGATATGGAATTAGTTGTTGCAGAGGCAATTTTGGCCTGAGTTTTTCTCACTACCCCTCAACAAATGGCTACAATACAATTTGGAAAACAAATGAGGTATTTGAGAGAGTGGGGGATTGGAAATCTGTTTTGGAGTTGCAATATGGAAATTATGGAATCGGAGAAACAAGCAACTCTTTTAGATTCAAGATCATATTCCAGCAGTAAAAGTTAGAGATATTCAAACTAGAGTTCATGAGATTAACATAGCTCGTCAGCAAATTTTGTTTAACCAAATATGCCTACAATAGAATAGGGGAGGAAATGGCAGCCTCCCATGCGTGGTTACTTTAAGAAGAACATAAATGGATCTATCAACCCAATCGCGAGAGCAGCTATAGTTGGGAGATTATTGATATGGGAGATCACAATGGAGTCTAGATTAAAGGTTTTGCCATTAATATGGGGAGGGAATCTACACTTAAAACTGAACTTCTAGGAATTTACCATGGATTGCGATTTGCATGATGGCATGAAACAAGAAACGTGATATTGGAATCCGATTGTAAGATAGCCATTGACATTGTGATACATGGAGAAAATGCTGATGAACACACGGAGGTATTATAAAACATCTAAGGAGCTTCTTGATAGGGACCGGAGAGCAAGTATGTTTATGTGCCAAGAGAAGTAAATCAGTGTGCGGACTTTATTGCGAAACATGCTCGCAGTATAACGACAGAGTACTATACTATGATATCCCCTCCGCTTGGGATGGGACAGATATCAATGTTGGATAGTAAGTTTCACCCTATGGGTGATTAGTTTCTAAGTGTTTGTCTTTTTTTTAATAGTAAGTTTCACCCTATGGGTGATTAGTTTCTAAGTGTTTGTCTTTTTTTTTAAAAAAAAAAGACAAATCAACATCATGAGTACATGAAATGCGACAGGTTTAAAGGCGCAAAAGGCTTTTTGTTAAGGTGGTTTAGGTTAGCACTCAAGTTGGTCAACCACCGACCTTATTATTGTCCTGTCATATCTTACTTGTAGAGGTTAATCATGCCCAGTTAGTTTTACTTAGCAACAAGAACATTTCATGCCAAAACGTAAGGAAGTGCTCCAATCATTTCGTTTTATGAACTGATCTAATTTCACAAGTCAAAACTGTTCAAGAAGACACTCTCTTTCAGGCAACCTATACAGCCATTTGAAATGTACTCTTAAGTACATTCAAATGGTTATCTTCTTCCTTGTGGCAAAGTTTAAAATTTTAGGGTTAAAAAATATAAATTATTCCTTATAATTTAAGAAATTAAAAAAATAATTTTTAAAATTTTTTGAAAATAATAATGAAATAAGTACAGTAAAAATATTATAGACATAGATTAACTAATATCAGTAAAATAGTAATCTAATTCAATTTTTAAAATTTATCTGAATTAGTTCAATTTGATTTAAATTAATAATTTATAATAACTATAAGTATAAATATGATATTATATGATATTTTATTATTTTTAACTAAAAAATTTCTTAAAATTGAAAACTAGAATAACGTTTTTTAAGAATTTTAAAATTTAAAGAATTTATCATAATTTTCTTAAAGTGCAAGATCTATATGAGAATAGTAATACGGGATGAATTCACATGTATCCGTTTTTGTATGTCCCCATTAATGAATAAATGGATGGAGAGAGACACAGAATGGCATACGAAAACGGCACAATTTGACCGGTCCATGCGAGCTTCTCGCTAAATCTTCATGTGATCTGCAACTCCTAAGTCATTTCATTTTCCCTAGAAATAAGTAACGTTGGCAGTGGGAATTATTAAGTGTGTTCCATGCGATAACATGGAACTTGGAGATTGACTTTGGGCTCTTGAATTATGCTTTCAAGTGAAATTATCTGTAACGACTTGAAATTTACTCTTTTTTCGTGATTAGTGATTACTATCTCCTATCGTTTGGAGAATAAGAGCCTGTTTGATTCAATTTTTAGAAGATAAATAAGTACTTTTTTTATCGCAAAACTTATTTTTAAGAAAACTAAATGTTCGGTTGTAAAATTCAAAAGCATTTTTTTGTAGAAATAGTTTTTTTGGAAGCTAAAATACAACTTTTTAAAAAGCTCAAATTTGGAATTTTTCAAAAAAGTACTTTTTCAGAAAGATTTTTCAGATCAATTAATGAGCCTGTTTTTTAGTCCTATTTACCTTTATGTTTTACACATAATTTTCACAATATCCACAAACACATCTTTACATTTATTTTGATATTTATATAATATCATTTGATTTTTATATGTTTTAATATTTATTTTTTATATCAGTTTTACTTATATTATAAACAATATAAAAGATTTGGTTATATATATTTTTATTTATTATTTATATGGTTTA
>JANSVA010000007.1:6221228-6231802 GCA_025504915.1 Erythroxylum reticulatum
ATAAACACTTTCAATGATTCTAACCCATTCAAAATGACCAAAATACCCTTTCCAATTGGTGAGGGGATGTTACAAATGAAATGTTATATGGTATTACTACATTATGCAATGGTATTTACATATTAGATATGTGCAATCCAATTTTGAATATTAATGAAAATAAAAGACAAAAATGAGATAACTTAAAATTATCTTACTTATGACATTGTCAACTTGGCCATATAAGTGAGAGACGCATGACTAAGCTACACAAGAGTGGTAGCTTAGGGTCATTTGATTATGAATCTTATTTATTAGGTAAGATGACTAAATTACCTTTTAAAGGAAAGGGTGAACGAGTGAATGGGTTATTAGACCTAATACATTATAATGTATATAGTCTGATATCCATTCATACCAGAGGAGGTTTTATATAGTTTATTACCTTCATTGATTATTATTCACAATATGGGTATGTTTATCTAATGATATACAAGTCTGAAGCATTTGAAGTGTTCAAACAATTTAGACATGAAGTAGTGAAACAACTCGGTAGAAGTATCAAGACACTTTGATCAAATCGAGATGGTGAATACTTGAATGAGGAATTTCTAACTTATCTTGGGAAAAACGGGATTGTATCCCAGTGGACTCCACCTTACATACCGCAACATAATGGTGTAGCTAAAAGAAAAAAAAACGAACCTGTTGGACATAGTAAGGTCAATGATGGGCTTAGTAGATCTATCAAAATCTGTTTGGAATTATGCACTCAAGACTGTTGCTTATGTCATAAATAGAGTCCCTTTAAAAGTACTTTAAGTTACTCCATATGAGACATGGACTGATAAAAAGCTCTATCTTTCTCATATGAAAGTCTGGGGTTGTTCGGCTTAAGTGAAGCAGATTCAAACAGACAAGCTTGAAGCAAAATATGATAAGTGTTTATTTGTTAGATATCTTACGGAAATGATTAGATATCAATTATGTAATGCTTTAGAGCAAAAGGTGTTTGTCTCAAAGCATGCTTCCTTTTTAGAGAAAGAGTTTCTTCTAAGAAAAGACAATGGGAGCAAAAGTGAACTTGATGAAGTTCATGATGATGCTCAAGCAGACACAGATTAACTGCATGAACCTGAAATTGTTGTTCACGGAGATGAGACAACAGTTGAACCTTTTGACACACAAAATGTTTGTAGGTTAAGTAGGATATGCAATGATCCAGAGAGATATGGATTTCTTATAAGTGCACAAAAAGGCGTAGGCTCATAAAGGACGATAAGCCTACAACTTATGTAAAGTCTCTAAAGAGTTCAGAATCTAAAAATGGCTTCAAGACATGAAGTCCAAAATGAATTCCATGTTTGAAAACCAAGTATGGACTTTGGTTAACCCACCCGAAGGGCTAAAACCCATAGGGTGCAAATGGATTCTTAGGAAGAAAATCGACATGGATGGTAATGTGGTTACCTATAAAGCGAGGCTAATCGCTAAAGGATATTGTCAAAGACAAGAAGTTGACTATAATGAGACATTTAGGGTCATAGCTATACTTAAATCCATTAGAATCCTCCTAGCCATTATTGCTCATTATGATTATGAGATATGGAAAATGGATGTGAAGATGGCTTTCTTGAATGGAAACCTAGTCAGGATGTGTATATGATACAACCTGAGGGTTTCATATCCAAAGATGGCAAAAAGGTATACAAGCTTCAAAATTCCACTTAAGGATTGAAACAAGCATTTAGGAGTTGGAACATCTGTTTGATAAGATAATCAAAGAGCTTGGTTTCTTACAAAATCTGGATGAACCTTATATATGTATAAGAAGGTTAGTGGGAGTGCTATCATATTCCTTATGTTATATGTGGATGGCATATTGCTAATAGGAAATGATGTCTCAAATTTTCAATCAGTCAAAATTTGTTCATCTGAGAATTTTTCCATGAAAGACCTTGGAGAAGTGTTAAGTCATTTAAATTGTATTTATTTTGGACTTAATTTTGGTTGATGTGTTGAAATTGGTATTCGAAATTGATGGAATTGCTTTATAATTGTTTATAGATGGTTTTCATCACTCTAAGGACGAAATAAGTTCAAAAAGATGCCAAAAGAAGGAAAGAAATCCGAAATCCCCAATTTGACAGAAATTCAAAGACTAAGTGTGGGCACTCCTAAAGGTGGAATCTGGAGTCTACAGATAAAATTCTAGAATTTGATTCCAATTAAAGCACATCTTTAAAGATCCTCTTGCCATCTTTCTAAGAAGTCTTCTACCGAAAATAGAAGTGCACCTAATCTGGACACAATAAAGAGAAGATAATGAGGAGATTCACATCAAATAGGAGAGGGGGGTGATTGCCACACATATATATATACATCTTAGGGTTAGCAGGGGGAGGGTATGTTTTAGTTACTTTGGGCTACGACACTTTTCTGCTTTTCTTGTTTACGATTTCTGCAGAATTTCAGATAGGATTTTCGTTTCTTTCATTAAAGACCAGGATGGAGACATGTTGCTTTGTTATTTTCTTTGATTTCAATTCAATTATGAATAGCTAATTTTCTTATCTTGGTTAAGAGATCCATGTTACATGCTATTATAGTGAGATAATTCAGATATCATTTATGATTGTTAATAACCATTGTATATCTTCAGATCTTCCTTTTCAATTGGATTCATTAGTTTCTAGGTGCGCAACTAGAGATTAATTGGTTCAATCGCTAGGTTAACGGAATATGATGTTCAATTTCGGTAACCATAAGTAGCAATTAGGATTAACCTCTCTACGTTAGAGTCGGGAAATTCTAAGAAGATATTCACTTGATTGATTGCATGTCGTACATGTCTTTCACTTGTCATTGGTCCTTGATTTTTAATGCTATTATTCAATTTTACCTATGATCGTATTTAGGTTATTGTTAAGATTGCTAGGATACATGTTCCTAGTCATTACACTTAAGAGAAATTGCACCCAATGAATGTTTGTTAATAATTGCAATTTTATGTCGAGGATCCATAATAGCATGGTAACATCGGTGACCCAAAACTAAGGTATTTTTACTCTTGAATTTCAGATTTAATTATTTTGATTTGCGATTTTTCCTAGTGATTTTTATTGTTATTGTCGTGAGTGAACAACCCCCTTCTTATTTTCGTTATTTGTGCTGTTTGAATTCGTAATTCCATAATCGTAAAATTCCTCGTGGGAACGATATCCGCTTACTGCTACTACGTTAATTTGCTTTAACGGAAGTGATTTCTTTTATATTTGGTTGCAGGCGACAGCAGTACCAAATTTTGGCGTCGTTGCCGGGGAATTTTGACAGTTTATGTACGTGACGCGTTGGAACAAATCAGATAATTTACAGTACAAACTTGAGATCGAAAAGACAGCGAAAAGACTACGAAAATAGACCAAGCAACAGAAAGAGACACAAAAGATGGATAGGATAGCTACCAACCTCACTCTTCGCGAACTAGCAGTGCCAACTGATGCGCAACAACCCCACTACATCAATTTCCCAAATTTAGGTGATAACAATACTTTTGAATTAAAATCTGGACTAATTCACTTATTACCTATTTTCAGGGGTTTACCGGGAGAAGATCCATACAAGCACTTGAAGGAATTTGATGTAGTTTGCATGGGTATGAAATCGACTAATGTGACGGAAGAACAGATTAAGCTGAGAGCTTTTCCGTTTTCCCTTAAAGATGATGCGTAAGATTGGCTATACTATTCAGCCGGAGAGAACGAGTAAACATGGGCCAAGATGAAGAGGCTTTTCTTTGAAAAGTATTTTCCAGCATCGAGAGCAGCCAATATTCGGAAGGAGATTTGCAGAATTTGTCAACATACGGGAGAAACACTTTATGAATATTGGGAAAGATTTAAGAAATTATGAGCTAACTGTCCACACCAGATAACTGAACAATTGTTAATTCAATATTTTTACGAAGGACTTTTGCTTTCTGACAGGAGCATGATTGACACTGCAAGCGATGGTGCCTTAGTCGACAAAACGCCAGTGGCCGCAAGAGACTTGATCGCAAACATGGATTCCAACATGCAACAATTTAGAATCCATACAGGGCATGGGCAAAAGGGTGTGAATGAAGTTAGTGCGACCTCATTGGAAAATAGATTGGACGACCTCACTTCTTTGGTGTGACAGTTAACGGTCACGAGAAAAGAAGAAGCTAAGGTATGTGGTATATGCTCAATGTTAGGACATTCTATTGATTCATGTCCAATTTTGCAGGAAGAAGACACAAAATAGGTGAATGCCGTGGGTGGATTTGCTGGGCCAAATCAAAGGAAGTACGACCCATTCTCCAATACTTATAATCCGGGATGGTGCAATCATCCGAATTTGCAATATGGGAATCCTCAAGGGCAACAGGCAGCCACGAATTTTCATCCATATAGACAACCATATGTGCCGCGTCAAAATCCAAATATGACGTCAACTGCCAAAGGTAAGTCTTCTTTGGAAGATATGTTATAAACTTTGACCACTAACACTTTGATGTTTCAGCAAAATACGGAAGCAAGTATTCGGAATTTGGAAAATCAACATAGGAATTTAGAAACTCAACATAGGAATTTTGAGAATCAGTTAAGTCAAATTGCAGCTGCTGTCAACCGGCTAGAAGCACTAAATTTTGGTAATTTTCTAGCGCAATCGGAGGTTAATCCTAGGCAAAACGCAAAGGCTATCACATTGCGGAGTAGTAAAGAACTACCGAAATCAATTCTAAAAAATTCCAAGAGAGAAATAGAGGAAGAAATCATGCACTTACCTGAAGAGATGCAGAAAGTCGTGCAAAACAAGGTGCTCCTACCTCCTTTTTTGAGTCGATTAGCAAAAGCAAAGAAGGAAGAACAAGAAAAGGAAATTTTGGAGACTTTCCGAAAGGTCCAGGTAAATATTGCTCTACTTGATGCCATTAAACAGATTCCACAATATGCTAAATTCTTTAAGGAGCTTTGTACGTCAAAGATGAAATTGAAATTCGATGAGAAAGTTCACTTAGGAGAAAACGTTTCAGCCATCTTACAAAAAAAAAAAGCTTCCACCGAAATGTCAAGTATGTTTACTATCCCGTGCCAAATTGGTAATTTGCGAATTAAAAGCTATGTTAGATTTAGGTGCGTCCATAAATGTCATGCTATATGATGTGTATAAATCTTTGAATATTGGACCTCTTAAAGAAGCTAACGAGGTAATTCAATTAGCGGATCACTCAAATGCTTACCCGAAAGGTGTGTTAGAGGACATATTGGTTTAAGTAGGAAACATGCTTTTTCCGGCTGATTTTTATATTTTGGAGATGGGCACGGATGACACATCCTCTTCCACTCCTATTTTATTAGAAGGCCATTCTTGAAAACGACTAGGACCAAAATAGATGTTCACCATGGATCGTTAACTATGGAATTTGATGGTGACTTAATTAAATTCAATATTTATAATACCATGAAAATTCTATATGATGAACAATTTGTTGTCTCTTTAGATTTTGTTGATACTTGGGTGCAGGAGGATTGGATTTTGAATGCTCAAGATGCAGATAACGTTGAATTATTGAAGATTGCATCAATTGAGCATGGGCGTGAAGAATCTGTGTCAATTGGAGGAAACCAACAGAATGTGTTATATTCACAAGGGGATGAGGAGTTTGCGTCATCTGGAGAAATAAGGAGACAATTAATTAACGTACAACATTGTCCAGAAAAGGAGCAATTAACGTTATCTAGTGAACCCAAAGACGAAATGTTGCAGTGGAATGAGAATAAGGATTCAGTGGTGCTTGATAACAAAGTGGAAGCGTTATTTCACGAATTGAAGGAGACCAAACCACAACGTCCGTGGACACATCCCAAGGAGTAGACAAGTTACTGCCGTCATTGATTAGTCCACCATCAATAGAATTAAAAAGCTTACCTAGTCATCTTAAATACATCTTTTTAGGTGAGAAAGACACCTTGCCTTTGATTATTTCTAATCAACTTTCGGATGTGCAGGAAAGCCAACTTATCAGTGTTTTGAAGGCATATAAAGAAGCTTTCGGTTGGACAATAGCTGATTTGAAGCAATAGCTAATTTGAAGGGAATCAGTCCCACTATATGCATGCACCGAATTTTGATGGAAGACGAGGTGAAAGAGGTGAGGCAACCGCAACGTTGTCTAAACCCACCCATGATGGAAGTGGTAAAGAAAGAGATTTTGAAGCTTCTTGATGCAGGCATTATTTATCCAATTTTGGATAGTAAGTGGGTAAGTCCGGTCCAGGTAGTACCAAGAAAACTGGTGTAACGGTAATTGAAAACAGCAACGGTGAGTTAATTCCGACTCGCGTCCAAAATGGTTGACGGGTATGCATAGATTATAGGAGGCTTAATTTAGTAACTAGAAAAGATCACTTTCCGCTTCCATTTATTGATCAGATGCTTGAAAGACTTGCTAGAAAATCTCACTATTGTTATCTAGATGGTTATTCAGGATATCATTAGATTTTGGTGGCACCAAAGGATCAGGAAAAGATGACCTTCACATGTCCATTCAGTACCTTCGCTTACCGATGAATGCCATTCAGATTATGTAACACACCCGCGACATTCCAACGATGTATAGTAAGTATTTTCTCAAATCTTGTGGAAAATTGCATGGAAATTTTTATAGACGATTTCACGGTATACGGGGAATCTTTTGAAGCATGCATTAGTAACCTTGAAAAAGTGCTCAAATGTTGCATCTGGTTTTAAATTACGAAAAGTGTCACTTCATGGTTAATCAAGGCATTATTCTGGGCCACACGATTTCGTCTAAAGGAATTGAAGTTGATAAAGCCAAGATAGATGTAATTCGATCTTTGTCTTACCCCGCAAATGTGCGGGAAGTTCATTCTTTTCTTGTCCGTACAGGTTTTTATTAACGATTTATCAAGGACTTCTCCAAAATTACGCAACCTATGTGCCAATTGCTTCAAAAAGTTGTGAAATTCGACTTTGATGAGCAATACCGAAGTGCGTTCAACGAGCTAAAGGAGCGTCTCACTACAACATCAATTATTCAGCCACCACGTTGGACATACCCTTCGAATTGATATGCGACGCGTCAGATTATGTCGTAGGCGTTGTGCTGGGACAAAAAGTGGATAAGGTACCTCATATCATTTATTATGCTTCTATGACACTTAATGATGCCCAAAAAAATTATTACACAACGAAGGAGTTTTTAGTGGTCGTCTTTGGGTTGGAAAAGTTTTGATCATATCTGCTGGGGACCAAGGTGATTATCTACTTCGACGATCCAACACTAAGGTATTTGGTAAATAAGAAAGAAGCCAAGCTAAAATTGATTCGATGGATATTACTGCTTCAAGAATTTGAACTGGAAATTCGTGACAAGAGAGGAGCAGAGAATCTGGTGGCCAATCACTTAAGCCAGATTACATCCAGTACTACGCCTGATGTCCTTCACGATAAATTTTTGGATGAGAGCCTTTTTGCAGTTCAACAGGTAACCCCTTGTTATGCGGACATAGTGAACTTTTTATTAACTAAGTCGTTACCTAGTAATCTATCTAGAGCTGAAAAAGATAAAATCAAGCGAGAGGCTAGATATTATGTGTGGGATGAACCTCACCTATGGAAATTTTGTTCTGATTAGATTGTTAGGCAATGCGTCACAGATGAGGAAATTTCATCTATTTTACAATTTTGTCATTAATCTGTATGTGGGGGACATTTTGGTCCCAAAAGAACTACTCGCAAAATTTTAGAATGTGGACTGTTTTGGCCTCAGTTATTTTACGACTCTTACATGTTTTGCAAGTCTTGCGATCGTTGTCGAAGAACAAGTAACTTGGGATCCAAGAATCAAATGCCATTGACGAACATTCTGGTATGTGAAATTTTTTATGTTTGGGGAATAGACTTTATGGGTCCTTTCCCTTCCTCTTTTGCTAAGAATTACATCTTATTAGTAGTAGACTACGTTTCAAAATGGGTAGAAGCTAAGGCTACCATATTTGATGATGCTAAAACAGTGATTGACTTTTGTTAATTCAAATATATTTGTCAGGTTTGGAATGCCTCGAGCCATCATTAGAGATCGAGGGATGCATTTTTGCAACAAGATTTTTGAAGCGTTAATGAAAAGATGTGGCATTACACACCGAATTTCTACCGCCTACCATCCGCAGACAAGTGGGCAAGCTGAGGTATCCAACAGAGAGATCAAGTCCATACTAGAAAAAGTGGTGAATCCGAACCGAAAGGATTGGATCCTTCGATTGGATGATGCTTTATGGGCCTACCGAACTGCATACAAAACTCCTATAGGCATGTCACCTTACAGGTTAGTTTTTAGTAAGCCTTGTCATTTACCTGTCAAAATTGAGCCTATTGGGTCGTGAAGTAGTTAAATATGGATCAATTGGAGGTTAGTACTAGTAGGAAGTTGTAATTGCAAGAATTAGAAGAGATTCATAATGAGGCGTATGAAAATTCGAAAATTTACAAGGAAAAAACTAAGGCTTTTCATGATAGAATGATTTCTAGGAAACAATTTTCTATCAGACAAAAAGTTCTTCTTTATCATTCAAAGCCTAAGTTATTTCCAGGAAAATTACGATCTCGTTGGCTTGGCCTGTTTATTGTTACTAACGTTTTTCCTCATGGTGCGGTAAAAATTCAAAGCATCGACTTCTAAAGTATTTAAGGTCAATGGACACCGCCTCAAGCTATATTATGAAAATTCATCGGTCGAACAAATGGAAGAAATAGAGTTGGCACTGCCAACTTATTTCTAAATCGGTAAGTAAAGATACTGGTCCAACTAACAACTTTAAAGAAGAACGTTCGGGGCAACCCATAAAATTTTCAGGGTTGTCTATGTTATTTCTTTCACAGTATTTATTTTCAGTCTTCTAGCATTTAGTTAGGGATTTCAATTCACGAATTTCTTTCTAAGTATTTTTATTTTTATTTTCTGTCATGTTCAATTTTCTTTTTCTTTTTACATAAAAAAAAAGTGAAAACGGAAATTTTCCAATTACCGCCCCCTTGTTTGATTTTTCCCTCCCTTTTATTTTTCCCTCTTTGTTTCTCCCTACAAACAAAACCACTCTGTCGTTTCCACCTCCAATCGCCGATGTCACGCCTTCATTCTTCCTAAATTTATCAATTCCACAAAACCACTCCAATTCCACGCACCCCCTTTCCTCCAATACCCATTCACAAACCCCCTAATCTGTTATTTTTGTCTTGCGTTAATCTTTGATTTTGTAGGTTGGTTTTCACATATTGGAACAATGCCCAGGAAGAAGAGTGATTCCAGAAGACTCCCAACTCCCAACTCCCAGTCAGTATGTTGCCGACGTTTACCCACCCCAATCATCGTCCTAGCCGATGTCCACCACCCCTACCCTAGCTCTAAAGCCAACGCCCCTCTAGCCAGCACCAAGGACACGTCAGCGGTCACGAAAAGGCAAGGAGATGGAAACCCAAACTCGATTAAACACTCGAACAGAGGGTTGCACTTCCTTCTTGTTGCTTGAGGATACCGAAAAGTTCGAGCTTCTCAGCCAATGCCAGATCTGTCCCTGTAAGTCCATTCATTACAATACTCTTGAGGCTTTACATGTGTATGATTCGTTTGGACAATTAATGGTTCCTATTGCATGGAGTGCTTTTGCACGAATCGAATGCCCTGCTTTTGAGGAATTAACTAGAGAATTTTACACCACGTTTCAATTTAATTATGACAAGGATTTTGATATAAATACAAAAGAGGCTGTTGAATTTCGATTAATGCGGAAGGAATTTTCGTGTTCCATTGTTGAGTTTAATGTTGCTTTGGGTTTTCTACCTACTGCTGAAACTAACACAGAATTATTCATCAATTCCCAATATTATTTTCATACGGATTTTATTGCTTCGGAATTGTGGTGTCAATGGTCTGTTGATACCAACCCGTATAATGCTAGCCTGTCCAAAAGTTCTTTTCTTAGGAACCCTATTTTCAAGATTATTCATAGGTTGCTAGCATTCAATTTTTCCAGTCGGAATAATGCTTCGGGCACTTTCACAAAGGCTGAATTCTATTTCTTGTGGTGTATGGATAGGCATATTCCAGTCAACTTGAGTTTTTGATTTATGCATCAATTTCATTCTGTTTTGCGTAAAAAGTCTAAACCATTGATCCTGGGTTCTTATATCACACAGATGGCAGTTAATTTGGGTGTCTTAGATATTGCCAATACTAATATGACTGTGGCTTGTGGTATAGATTCGTTGGATTTAAATTGTCTTTGCAAGACGGGGATTGTGGATCTTAGCCAAGGCCACCTCACTTTCATCGCTCCCGATCCAACTACCTTCCCACCTACAAGAACTTCCATCAGACGATGCCGGATACCACTGGCGGAACCTAGCACCCATTTACAACAAAACGCCAATTTGGACGCTCGCCTCAGCCACCTTGAAAGATCAATGCACTGCTTGGAGACCAATCTGATGGCATATTGGGACTACGAAGGATTTCAACCACCACATCCGCCAACACCTTGATCTCGATA
>JANSVA010000007.1:6253415-6263841 GCA_025504915.1 Erythroxylum reticulatum
AATTTAGATGAGTTTATAGATAACTTTGGGGACTAGGTTGAATTTGAGAGCTCCATTCCACCCTCAGTCATATGGGTAGTCAGAGCATACGATTCAGAGATTGAAGGATATGATGAGAGCTTGTATGCTGAAGTTTGAGGGCAATTGGGATAGATATCTACCTATGTATACTAATAGTTACCACTCTAGCATTGGTATGACACCATTTGAGACATTATATGGCATGCGATGTAAGGATCTAATACGTTGGGATGTAGAGGGTGCTAAATTATTAGAGGGACCATAGTCGGTTCAGGAGATGACGAAAAAAATATAGGTGGAAAAGCAATGCTTGAAGTGGTAAGTGTTCTTCTTCTTCCTCTCCATTTTTATCTAGTTGGTAAGTGTTTAAATATACCATCTTGCTTCTGCATTTAACAACCCAAAAATCCTTTAGAAAGGCATATAATTCACATAAGTAAAATTTTTCCGGCAACAATTATATGCCTTTTTTGTGAGTTTTAGTTATCCTACACTATTTTATAGTTTGATTGTATATTGTGATTGTTTGGGAAAATAAATTGAAGTAATGGGAAAGAAATAAAAATGGAGAAAAGATGGTTGGACAATGTGAGAGAAAAGGATAGGGTAAAGAAGAAGGCAATTTGGGATAATTTAAGTTGTATTAAGGGGAAAAATAAAAATTGTAAAAATTTAACGGTAAAAATGGAATTTAATTCCAAGAAGGGTATTTTGTATTAATAAAAATAAATGAGGGTAAAATAGGACTTTTAATATTTAAGGGTATTTTAGTAATTATGGTGGTTAGGGTAAAATACGACTTTTAATATTTAATGGCATTTTAGTAATTATGGTGGTTAGATTAAGTAAGGATATTTTTAATAATTAATAGTAAAGTGGAAAAAGGAATAATGTTGGATTATTAAGTGTAATTTAGTTGAAAATTTTCCTTTAATAAGTCTTATAGAATTTTGTAATGTCTAGGTCCAAAGGTCAGATTAAGGGATAAATTGGACTTATCAATTAGTTGAGTATAAAATTCAGGTAAGGATAACCTTAAGACCGTGCTCTTAGAATAGTGTATGGTTCTTAAAACTTTGAATTTTGTTATTAATAAATTATTTTATAGAAATCATATTCGTCATTAATCAAATTAATGATTAATAGTTACATAAATGAATTTCTAAAATATATGAAATATGTTTATTTATTTCACAAATAATTAATAAAGTACTAGTATTATGAGGTGTATCGCTTATTAATTCGGTGAAAAATGTGTTAATTACATTTTCAGTTGTCCATAAGTATAAGAATATTAAGGTAAATAAATCACATTCATGAAATGAAATAGTGATTGGCTTATAATAGGTTATGAATAAATGATGTAAATCATGAATTTGTGGCTTGCCTAGGATAGACTATATTCGATGGTCATAGATTTATAAGTTAGTTAAATATGAGCGAGGGATGTCTAGGTATCTATCATGGAGTAGGTACCGGGGCATCAGAGTCTTGAGGATGTCTTATATTGATGACTAGGTACTGAAGTGGTACTAGAATATCCTAAGTCTTGGGGATATCTTGTGTCGATAACTATATACTGAAGTGATACCAAAGTGCTAAATTAGATTGAGAAATTGAGATACCATGTGTCGATATTTGCACATCTAATTACATTTATACTTAGTGAGAGATTATGATGAGTAGAGATAAATTGATAGATCAATGAATGCAAGTCTACTAGGTTAAATAACGCCTAGGTAATTCATTAATTATGAGATAAAACATAAATGGTAGTAATAGAATAATATTATTCTTAATCATTACTTTGATAAAATTTTGGATGTTGGTTAATTGTTCGAATAGGCTAAGTAATGTTATGTATTTTAGTATTATATATATGTTTCAATCACTTGACTAAATAATTAAGTTTAGATAAATTAAACTCGTTTAGTTTTATCTTTAACTTCTAACTAAATAGATATGTACATGTATCAATATTAGTATCTAACAATACATTATGATCATTTTAATATTAAAAATATCTAAGTAGTTTTAACTGTCATTTTTTTGCATGAATTTTATATAATTCAATCATATAATTTTACAATATTTTGATTAGACATAAAATGTGAAATTATTGTCCACTCTATTTGAGTCTAATTATATTAGTTCTCTACTAATTATAATTAATTCTATTAATAATATTTTAAAAATATTTTCAAAGTATCATTCTACTTTGGTCAAGGATGTTTTAACTTGATACTAATTGAGAACAATAAAATATTCCCCTAATCACTTTAGAATTATGAATCCTATATTGATCTCTTAATTACCCGTATATAGTTTATGTTATATCCAATAGCAACCAATCAACCTATTCTTGACTATAATTGGTCAAAAATAGTATCAAAACATAACAAACTCTTATATAAGATACTTTAGTGATCTTAAAAAAGGTCAATTATAGAATCATCAAAATGATAATTTTTATAGACATATAAGTAATGTTCTAAATGAAATTATCATATTGGGCTAGTTTGATGGACTTGTTTCTTAACAAACATTCACATATTTGTTTAAGTATTTCTATACTTTAATCTATGTGATCGATTACTTCTTTCATAAAAATAAATGCATTTGTTGATCTTTCTATTATATCAATATCTGGTCTTAATAGAATAATGACTAGAAATAATTTAAAAATAATACATAAATGTAATATAAATATCATAATTTCATTTGCAATGTTCATATATCATGTGAACTTTATCTTATACATAATTTATTTAGACAAATATAAATAAGATAAATAATATCTTTAAATAATTATCTCATAAATCTACAATAAATTTATTAGCTGTAAAACATAAACTAACATATATAATCAATTTTAATTATCTTTTTTATAAAATATTATTGTTTTAATTAATAAAAATGTTAGAAATTTGTATTTTTAATGGAATGATTTGAGCATGTATGGACTGAACTTGAGCGACAAGCTCAAACTCGACCCTACAAACGAGCTTCAAAATTTTGAAGTTTGAACATACTCAATCTCGAGTTTGGATTAGACTTCAACTTGAACTTGATCTTATAAACCTTTTTTAAAAGGCCAAACTTGATCAAATATATTATCATTCTTATTTCAAACTTTTTATCAGATATAAGAATTTAAAATATGAAAAATGAGTTTTAAGTAATTATTTCAACTTTAAAAATAAAATCATCGAATGAAAGGTTAATAAATCTTTATAATATTTGTAGATTTTGGCGCTTCGAATACTTAATCCCTTTAATTTTATTTCTTTTATCAAACGAATTCTTAAATCTTTACAAAATCACTTCTGAAACCTTTAATATAGAGAGTGAGTCGCATTTGCATTTCCATCATAAATTTGATTTGGAGATTTTGATTTATTTAGTTAAAATACAAAAAAGGGCTATAACTAATTAATTTTTCCTATTTTCGTCGGTCCAATTCAAAATTCCTCAAATATAGTTTCTGAAAACTTAAGGATCCCAAAATCCCCAATACTCAAATCCAAAACTCGAAAGCTCGCACCATCATTTAATTTGGAGTTGAATCCTTATGTTACATGTTCTCTCATATAAATATCACATGAATTCCCGTGTTTTTCTTGAACATCCCATCCAACAATCAACATCCGTGAATAGATAATGGTGTTGCTGAAGGGATTAGATCGTCTGTCCCATTAATCCTGTCCCACAACAAAATGTCGATGTTTTGCTTTATTTAAACTAGCTTCACCCAAGCCAAGCCGAACGTCTCCTCTGCCTTATCCAAGCCAACGACTTCTCCTCTTTTTGATTTTGCCTAGAAATAAATAGTTGTGTTTCTGAAAACAACATTCTCCCTCTGTCATCTTGTAGTTGTTTTGGACTCCTTTTTATTCTCCTATTGGACTCTTGTCCTCTTCTTTTGTTAGCAGTCTCTTGACATTTTCATTTCCATTTTCAATCTACGAATGCTAACCAATTTTTTGGCTCAAGGGCAGTCATTTTTTAAGGTTTTTATCGGCAGTGACCAAAACCTTGGATTTGCTTTGGTCTCTTGAGGTACTATGCTTTTAGGAGAGGATACCGAAGATGAAGGTGACCAAAAGCTAGACGGTATTCTCGGAATTAGTAGATCATGGGAGATTGATCGGTGTACTTTGACAAATGAACTAAGGTGATTTCTTTCATCTCCGCTTCTCAAATAATAGATCGGAGAAGCAATTTTCATTTCGGCATTTGATCCCACCTATGTACTTCAGAATCTTCGTTGGTACCTAGAATGTTGCTGGACGATCTCCTACAGGAAGCCTAGCTGTAGATTTCGATGAGTGGCTAAATCTCAAGGATGAATCTGACATATATGTTCTTGGGTATGTACTATGTAGTCCTTGAGTGAGTAAAGAGCGCGGGCACACACATGCTCTTCATTGCCTTTGTTGGGATCGCCAAACTCTTGTTCGTGTAACATGAGGTTTGTTTTTGTTTTATTTTTATTTTCGTCAAAGTTGGAGTCTTTGATTGGTTTGCTCATTTGTGTTGACGATGAAATATGTTGTGAATTTGAGGAAAAGCTCTATGTCAATGTAGAAGGCATACATTTTGGCTTCTTTTGATTAAATTTTGAGTCTTCCATTTTATTGTTCTGTGTGGTTACTGAGGGGATGTTAATTTGTAATTCTATTTTTGAAATCTGTGGAGGGAATTGTACCATTTGATGGGTAAAGAAAGGAGTGTTGGAAAGGATAGGAAATCATATGGGATTCAAGTAATCTTCTGTTATTTAGCTGAATTTTCTTTCCTCTTCGGTAGAATCTTGCAATTGTGATGAGGGGTGTTTAGAAAATAGTGCAAAAGTTTGGAATAATTTCTTATGTTAGAGACAGTTGAGAGAGCAAGCAGGGCGAAACGATCAACATGGCGACAAGTGGTTGGAAAAAGATTGCAAATGGCTGTCCTCTTCCACTTAAGCACATGATTCAGTCTTTTTACTAACTCATTAATGCTTCTTGCTACTTTGGCAGCCAACTAACTCATTAATGCTTCTTGCTACATTGGACTATGACCTCAACAAATACACAATGGCATGGCAAATAGAAGGGTAATTTTTTTATCTAAACTTAATTGTTTTCCAGCAGGGTGGAAGTGAATAAACATATAAAATGGAAGAAAGGGTTCATCAATTTGATTTGATTCATAGTGTGGTCATTGCCTGCCTACTTCCTTCATGATCAACATTTAGGGGAGATTATGTGTTTAAGGAGGATAGCTTCAGCGCGTAGTGGAAGGATGAAACGAGAATTTAAAGCGTTTCTCAACCTCTTAAATCAACTTGTCCCTACACATGATGGAATCCGTTGACTACAAAACATGTTTTTTTTTACACTTAATAAATATAGACAGTTGAGAGTTAAAGCATTGTTATTTATTCTATGTACATAAGCATTCTGCTATATACTAGTCCTTTCTTCTTTGCTTATTTTACCTTTGCTTCCCACAAAGATGTATTGGTAGTGGTGAAAGCTTCTCTTCTTAGCTTTTTCCATTTTTTCGTTAGTAAGGCTAATGCAGATACAGTGGTCACTGGGGCTGTCTTCTACGACCAATGCAAAGATGGTTAAATATCTCTTTATGACCATCCCATTTATGGTAACAATAAGTTATCCTTGTATAACCAATAGCATTTTATATATGATTTTTTTATAAAATTTTGGGTTTTTGTTTCAGGTGTCCAGGTTGGAATGGCATGTGTTGATCAATAAAGGGCATATTACAACTTCAAGGGAAGCGACAACAGGCTGGTTTGGAAAATATGCTACAAGGTTCGATGGCACCCCATATTTAAACAACTGTTTTGTCCAAGTCTCCAGTAAAAATGTTCAGAATTCAAATGGCTGTACTGTATCAGCTGGTCCTGCTCAAAAGCTGAGACTAATGTACAATATGTTTGACATGCAATTTTATACTGCTAATTCTCTACTCTCTCAGCCTGCTCAACCCATGTGATATTGCCCAAGGTCAACAACTCCTGTACCTGCACCTGTAACATTTGTAACACCAGGAAGGGCAACAAACTCCGACATACTCAAGTTTGCGTCAACTTTAGCTTATACTAAGTGGCAATCAACAAGCTTAGCAGCCTTAATTAAGGCAGCACCAGTTTTGGTAACATCATCCAACTGAACAAACCTCTTCACCAAATATATCACTAATTCAACATCTGCACACTCAATGCAACATCTGAAAATACACCATTTTAACAATTACAAAGTGTTCACTTGGATTTTTTGGGTTTATGGATTATGATATTATCAATTTTCATCTTTTCCCATTGCGTAACTTTATTTCTCTTCAATATTTGGCCGGAAATGGAGAAATTGCGAAGATAAGAAAATTGATATGCCTCTTTTTGGAGAAAGTTTAGTACTCTCCATTGTTGTAACTTTGTGTGGTCTTGTATTTGCCATTTTCTGGGTTGTGCATCGGCATGCATCATATTCATGGATTAGGCAAAGTTGGCTCCAAACAAAATAGAGAATTAGGCTACAACCCACCCAATAACTCCCACATAGCTAAAAGCAATGGTGCTGAGTCACAATGAGAGAGCTGAAGCTAGCAGCATTACTGAGTTATACTTGTATTAGAATTGTTTAGCTTGTGAATCCAAAGATCTTTTGTGACAATTATACTTGTAGACTATGATTTATTCTCAAAATTGACTAGTGTTGATTTGTTTTCAAGAATGTTACTTTCAAATTTGTAACCTATGAATATACATTTATATACAAGCTGGTTTCTTTTTGTCCATTCCACTATGAATTTCTCACAGCTTCATTTAAATTATGGCTTCATTTACATTTTCCTTCTGCTAATATTTTCCTCCACAATGTCATCTTTTTAAAAAAAGTTCAATACCATTATAAGAAGTTTCATAACAATTTCAAGAATTAAACATTTCGCATTTGCACACAATTTTTTTAAACATAAGGATTCGTCATTTATAAATAATACATGATCAACAAAATATATAAAAATGACATAATAATAAGAGTATAAGAAAGAAATTGGCAATAGTCAGTAGAAAACAAAATATACACCTTGTTGATAAAAATGTATAAATTAACTTAAATACTCTACTTTTTTTTACTTTGTATTTACAAAATATACCTCCTGCATATAGAGCTAGACAATCACATGTCTCAATAAAACCACCTATATTTGTGCCATCATAGTTAATGTTACTGTTTTGTCGTGAGTTATTTATCATCATATCGCTCACACCATATGGTTATTGTGCCTATAAGAATAAAAAACAATTGTATCATTATTGAATTGTGAATAAGTTACTAAACATAATGTCATTAGTAATAATATTCTGGCAAAAGATAAATACCAATTAGGAGTAGGTCATGTCCATAAATAATGGAACACCTTTAATAGAATTTGTTTGACATGAATTGGCAGAGACAACCTATCATCAAAAAGTTAAAGAGTATATAATCAAAATACTAGACTAATTGTTATAAACTAGAATCTTTTTTTATTAAAAAGTGCACGTGTAAGAGACATGGAATTAAAAAACAAAATTACAAATCAAACCTCAAGATTAAATGGTAATGTTGGTGCTGCAATTGTATTCATTTGACTTGAATTGGCAGAAATAACCTATCATCAAAAAAGTGAAAGAGTATATAATCGAAATACTAGACTAATTGTTAAAACATTAAATTATTTTTATCAAAAAATAGACATGTAAGGGACATGAAATTGAAAAAATATTACAAATCGAACCTCAAGATTAAATGGTAATGTTGGTGCTGCAATTGTATTCGTTTGACTTGAATTGGCAGAAATAACCTATCATAAAAAAAGTGAAAGAGTATATAATCGAAATACTAGACTAATTGTTAAAACATTGAATTAATTTTATTAAAAAGTAGATGTGTAAGGGACTTGAAATTGAAAAACAAAATTACATATCAAACCTCAAGATTAAATGGTAATGTTGGTGCTGCAATTGTGTTTGTTTAACTTAAATTGGCAGAAATAATCTATCATCAAAAAAGTGAAAGAGTATATAATCGAAATACTAGACTAATTGTTAAAACATTGAATTATTTTTATTACAAAGTAGACATGTAAGGGACATGAAATTGAAAAACAAAATTACAAATCGAACCTCAAGATTAAATGGTAATGTTGGTGCTGCAATTGTGTTTGTTTGACTCGAATTGGCAGAGATCACCTATCATCAAAAAAGTGAAAGAGTATATAATCGAAAGACTAGACTAATTGTTAAAACATTGAATCTTTTTGATTAAAAAGTAGACATGTAAGGGAAATGAAATTGAAAAACAAAATTACAAATCGAACCTCAAGATTAAATGCTAAACTGCAATTGTAAAATTTACCTGAGTCTGAACTTTTTTGGTTGATTTTCTTTTTTTCATTGCCTTCTCCAACCCACCCCTCAATCTTTTACCTGAAACAGTTTTCTTCTTGATTTTGATTCCTTTAATTCCAATACTATTCTTTTCACGAATTTCAATGTCATTTTGGTTCAAGTGATTTGTTATAACACTCGAATATTGAACCAACTGTTGGACAATTGATCCATTACCTTGTAGTTGAGCATCAACGATTTCCAACATCTTCAAAATACAATCTTTAACAATTTTGTAAGTTTCTTCACTCTTAAATGCTTTTGTAACCAATTGAACATATAGCCCACACAATTCTTTAGCCCACATACTTTGACATATCTTGGGATCCAAATTGCTTATGCTAGCTCCAGAATTTTCAATTCCCACGAATCCAAGTTTCGCTTTACGTGTCCACCTTTTCAATATGTATTGACTTGGGATCTCCATAATATTTTTCACAGTAAAAAATTTCAACACATGAGAACATAAAATTCCAGCAAACTCAAATTTTCTACAGCTACAGTCAACTTTTCCATTTGATGAATCATAAGTAACTGTATGGCAATAACTCTTCTTATGAGGGGTAATTTGATATGTTGTGATTGATCCAAAATCTCCAAAGCTTTCAATACAACAATTATGAGACTTACACCACTCATTTTCAAACCACTTGAATACCTCAAGAGTATAAACAGTTGCTGCATGTTTCAAAATTTCAATTGGATACAATAATGAAGGAGTACTTATACTTGATTTAAAATCAGCCTTTAACTCCTCATATCTACGATCTTCAAGGAGTCTCTCAAAGTGATGAAAAAATTCCAAGAATTTGTGTTGATAACTGACATACCTCTTGACAACACTATTCATGCTCTCACTTCTTTGTGTTGTCGTCATGTCGGCACAAAACATTTGTCTTCCATACACTAAAGCCCATTTTTCCTTTATCCTAAACATGCGCCTCAACCAATCATTGTCTTCAAGCTCGTATTTGCTCAACATCTCATTCCATGCATTTACAAAATCTACCTCTTCTTCAATATCATATATGCATGAGCTAAAATCTCTTGAAAAATCTTTGAATTGCGAGAAAACATCACTTAAATGGATGGCCGCATTTTGATAAATATGCCAAATACATAAACGATGATGAGTTTCGGGCCATCTTAGTACTAAAGCCTTTGCCATTGCAGGATCTTGGTCTGTAAGAATTGTTTTAGGCTTTTTATCACACATAGCTTTCGCAAAAGTATCAAATAACCATTCAAACGTCAGAGATGTCTCATCATATAACAATGCAATACCAAAGATTGTAGTCTGCTTATGGTGATTAACACCTACAAGCAATGCAAGAGGACGACCTTCATTGTTCTTCCTGTAAGTTGTATCAAAACAAACCACATCACCAAAATTTGAGTAATCTGCTCTCATCTTTGCATCTGACCAGAAAATGTTGGATATTAAATCATCTTCATCAACTTGGATAGCATAAAAAAAATTTGGATCATTAAATTGCATTTTTTGCAAATATTCTAGAACACCTCCTGTATCACCTCTTCTCGCATCCCTCGATCTTTTAGATCGTAAGTAATTTCTGTAATCATCTGGTATGAAACCTAAATTTTCTCGACCACCTACTTGCCTAACCATCATATCATGAGATGCCTTCGGTGGGATTCCTACATCATTTGCCATTTCAATTTGTATTGCTGCAGATAAACTTATCTTTCGGTGAGATCTATGTAAGTGCGTCTTGTTTGGACTTGAGAGGTAGTGATTATGCTCCTCAATAAACTGAACCACACTGAATTTTTGGCTTCTTCGACAGCTGACTCTCATTTTAGCTTCACAACCAAACCTTGTTTCAGGGCGTTTTGCTCTGACGTCAATATCTCGTTTGTCTTTTCCTCGTTTACCTTCAGCACTACAACAAAACATTCTGTCCATCAAGTTTCCAGATTGATCTTTGTGGCTTTTGCTTCTCC
>JANSVA010000007.1:6308935-6322200 GCA_025504915.1 Erythroxylum reticulatum
CCGAAAGACTATGATTGTACAAATGGGCAATTCCAAGTTAAGGCTAAGTGTTATATCAGATACAATAAGTAGAAATTCGATATTGAGGTTATCATAACTAGAGCAAAAAGAAGCATAGAATGTGGAGTTGAATTTCGGGCAAATCAAGTACTATTTGCTATGAAATTGAAGATCAGTTTCACATGAAAGGATAATCCAAGCCCAATTTGAGGATTCATAAATTGTAAATCTTATTGAGGGATTGAAATTAGATCTGAATTTTGAGTTCGAATAGGAAGAATGATATATGGTTATTGAAATAAGAAGTACGTGAAATCAATAAAGATGATTGAGCAAAGAGATTGCTAGAAAAGTACAAATGATAACGTAAGTTATACATCCTAGTAGGAATACATCGAATTTTTTTTTAGCAACTAATGTTTAAACTGACGGTCTTAATTGTAAGAAATATGCTTAAGGCATATAGTTTGAAGTTCATAGGAACATGAGACCCATGTATAGTTCTATTTGACCGTAAGCATCGCAATCATTGCCCTAGTGATGTCATTTGAATACTGTATAAGGAGTTAGATGATAGAAAGAGTTGTCGCTTTTGTATTATGTTGAGTAAGGCCTATAAATTGTTGAAGGCCAGAATAGGATATGTTATTTGACAAGTGAAATTGATCAATGTTAGAACTTAAGAGATTCGAGAAAGAAGAATGAATTAGAAGGATCAACGTCAAAGGCACGGATTACAGTAAGAATAGGCATAAGAGTTAAGTGTACTGACACTACACTGATATGAATCATCAAGCGAAGATAAATTACCTTTGAGAGTATCATCGTGTCAAGGTGTGCTCAGGCTCGAACGAAGGGTTAGTTAACCCCGACATGAATAGGTCTGTATGAAATAGTTATGAGAAGTGCTACTAATGAAAGATGTCTTAAATTTGTAATGTGATATATGTGAGTATGTTAAGAATATTGATATGATATGATATTGGTGTTATTGACACAGGAAGTGGAAAATGGTGAGTAGTCTAACGTATATTGAGGAAACAAATAGGATAATGTGATATCTAAACAAGTCATGGAGGGATTGATTAAATCCGTTAACTAGGGTCATTTGAAAGAAATTATTTAAATAATGGAGTAAAATGAAAAACGAAGGAGTACAAGAGGAAGCAAACTCTTGCCCTTAGATCAGTTAGGTATGAATTTCGAGGACGAAATTCTTTTAAAAGGGCGAGAAATGTTGGCCCCCAATTTTTTTTCTTTTTGTTGATGAATAAGTATGATTTAAATCAATTATAAAGTCTTTATGAAAGTTGTGGAGTAAATTATTATGTTGATGTTAGAAAGATTATATGAAACAGGTTGATTGAATTAAAGTGTGAAGGTTATAAGAATGTTCAAAGGTGTTTTTGGCTAGACACTTAAGGATAAAGAACATAAGATATATAAGGAAGGGTAAAATGGACATTGTGCAATCATTAAGGGTATAAAAGGGGAGAAGATTTGTTGCCTAGCATTTCAGAAGAAGCTGGATGCGTGGATGAAAAAGAGAGAAGAGAGAGAAGCATGAAAAAGAGGAGAGAGAAAAAAAGAGAAAACAAGTTAGGGTTTAAATTTTCGAAGCCTTCAAGAGAGATTTTGAGGTTTTTCAAGAAGGGAAAAAGATACAGGAAGAGAAAAGCTTCCATTTAATGCATTCATGTTTTGTGACTTGTGGATTTTGGTTGAAAGCCTAAGAAACATGTGTTCTATAAACTCAATGAAAATTTTCTATGACAAGAAAAATGGTTTTAAAAGTTTTGTTTATCTTTTTGTTATAAACTATTACCCACGAGCTTTTCAGCTCATCCCCTTTTTACCTCATCTTCAGGTGATAACTACGAGATCAAGTGATTAACAGCCTAAGGGAAATTCTCCAAATTTGCTTAATTTGTAGTTTGAGTTGATTTTGGAAATGCATAATATTATAGTTGCATACCTAGTTTATTTGTTTAAGAATTATTATAATTTGAGACTTTGAGACGAGGTTATAGAATGGCTTAGAGTGCCATTAAAGTTTTGTAAAACCTCATTCTTTTGCTATTAAGGAAATATGAATTGTTTATGGATGATATTGAGATGATTATCAGCTTGAATAGATAGTTTTGAGCATATATATATATATATACATACGTACACCTAAGTGAGATTTATGGAAAGGAAAGATAGGAATTATGATTGATCAAATGTAGTTGGATATGATAAGAAAAATGAGTTAAGTTTTGAGAGATTCATGAAGTTAAATTGGTAGCTGAATAGCTATGTTCAGGACATTCCAAGGTAGCACCGTGCAAAATTACAAGCCTTCCATAGGGTAAAATTTGTGTTATAATTTAAGGGAAAAATCTGGATTGATTTAGGCTTAATTAAACCAAGTTTTCTTCTAGAAAGTTGTAGGCCTTTCTTTTAGCTTTCCAACAGTATATAGTATGGAATTTTTGGACCTCTGGATTGAAAGTTATGATCCTTAGAAAGGGAAATACTTAGGAGTATAATGATATATCGTCTATAAAGACGCATCGTTTGTGATGACGTCACATCGTTTATGATGACGTCATTTTGTCTATAAGGATGCATTGTCTGTAAAGATGCATCGTCTATAAAGAAGTATCGTCTGTGATGACATCATATCGTCTGTGATGATGTCATTCGTCTTAAGAGATGCATTGTCTATAAAGACCTATCATTTGTGATGACATCATTCGTTTTCAGAGATGCATCGTCTGTGAAGATGTATTATCTGTGATGACGTCTATCGTCTGTGATGACATCATATTATCTATAGAGTTGTATTATCTGTAAAAATGCTTCATTGAATTGTCTTAAGTTGACTTCGCTTCGTCTTAAGAATTGCATCGTCTTAAGTTGAATTTGCTTCGTCTTAAGTTGATTCCTCTTTGTCTTAAGAGTTGCATTGTCTTAAGTTGACTTTGCTTCGTCTTAAGAGTTGCATCATCTTAAGTTGACTTTGCTTCGTCTTAAGTTGATTCTGCTTCATACGCTTTCTGCTTTGTCTGCTTTCTGCTTCGTTTGGTTTCTGCTTTGTCTGTTTTCTTCTTCATCTGCTTTTTGTTTTGTCTGCCCTTTTTGCTTCGTCTGCTTTCTGTTTTGTCTGATTTTTGTTTCGTCTGCTTACTGCTTCGTCTGCTTTTTGCTTCGTCTGCTTTCTACTTATGTGACCTAAACTTCTTCTTCTATATACTATTCATTTAATGCTATCGCCTGCTCCATTTTTGACCCTTTAGACGATAGAATTTTTAAGTCTTTATGAAAGTTGTAGATCTTGAAGTCCTCTTGTGAACCCTCCTAGAATCATCTTGATTTGAAAACTCTAGAGCAAGTTATGTCTTTTGTACCGAGATAGGTGCAATATGATTGAGGTCAAAACCCTGTTTGATTCTTTTAGCCATAACTTCGTTATCCGACCTCCAAATGAGATGAACCTCGTGTCTAAATAAAATAAAGGCATAAAGTTATCAAATGATCTGAAGGAATAGAATTTTAACCCAGCCTTTAATATGTTCAATATCTGGATGGTAGTTGAACATAGAATGTTTGCTTCAGTATAAGAAAGATCTGGAAGTTAGGGCCCGACACTATAGTATTAGAGAATGAGGATGAATCGACGATGACTAATGAGCGTTAGATGGGAATAACCGTGCATGGTATCAATTACAAGTAAATGGTTTATGATAAGGTATGTTGGGCTTTAGAATCGGTGCCCGATAGTTATAGTATCAAAGCAAGAAGAGGAATCGATGATGGTTAAGGAGACTTCGAGGAAATAAGTTCAGTGATTATGATTTTGCAAGAGTTGGGTTCCAGAAATGGCACCTAACATTTATGTTATCTGAGCAAGAGTTGCGTTTCGAAAATGGGACCCAATAAATATACTTTACTCAGCTGTGTTTTTTTAATTAACCCTATAATATGTACGTTACTCAATCACACTTTCCCTTAGCTTATCTTATTTAGTCTAATCTTTAGTACATATTACCATTTATAACCATCTTCTTATGTATTATGTTACATGTCATTGTTAAAAATGCCCAATATTTATAGATGTTGGTAAATTTTTAATTTCATTATGGAAGGACATGATAATAAGTATGTTAGAGGCAAGATTAAAAGGAAGAAAGATATGTGTGTTGATGAACTTAGCATGGTAGTCCTATAAGGAGTTTCTAAAAACAAAGGACATAAAATAATATCTATTTTTACAAATTTCTTAATGAGTCGATAAGAAGCTTGAAGGAGTTAAACTTACACCATGATAAGGACATATTAGCTATGCTCCATCAAAAGGAAGATTGAAATCTATTATGAACATGGTTATGAGCATCCTGAAATCGATGGTGAAGAATCTAAATATGATGTTCACAATGAATTTGATGATAATACACATCAGAAAGTGAGTATGAATGATGAGTGGTTATTCTAACTTCATGTGGAGCAAGATGATGACTTTATTGTTATGTAGGTTAGTGAATTTAGAGATGATTCAGTTGATAACAAGTTGATAAAGAATATGTTGCTATGAGAACAAATAAGAAGAGATATGCCAAGACTATACATAGTGGGTTTGAATGCGATAACATTGTCCATGGGGTCGAAGGTAGTGGAAATAATTACAATGAAGAAGGTGATTATTCCAAAGATACACAAAGATAAGAAGAAATTTCATATGGTGCAAATAGTGAATATGAGGATAGTAACGTTGAGGTTCAATCACCATTTTGTAGTGACGATGAATCATCTATTCCAAAGAAGAAATAAATTATCTTTAATCCAAAATTTGATATGAAAGATTTTAAGTTTGAAATTTGAATGAAGTTTGAGGCTGAGATGCAATTAAGGGAAATAAGAAACTATGCAATTACAAGCAAATATGATATTTTAATTGAGAGATTCGATGTGAGAATAAAGGCAGTTTGTGAGCCACAATATCCTTTTTGGTTATATGCTAGCTTGATTGGAAATGAGAAAACATTTGTTATAAAGATAGTAAAAAACAAACATAACTATAGGAAAGTGCAAAGAAACAAGCAAGTTAGTAGGAAATGGATAGCAATGAATTCTTACATAAAGTTAGGAGGAACTTGAATTAACCTATTACTGAAATGATGAATGATCTCCAAAGAAAATGTGCACAATAGGTAACTAAAATCCCAATGTTATAGGGCTAAATTGGAAGCTATTATCATGTCATAGGGATCTATGGAAGGTTATTATTCTAAGTTATAATCTTGTGGATAAGAGTTACTAAAAGCCGACAAAGATGGAAAATATATTATTCATATTGAACTTGATGAATAGTCTTAAAAATCAATGTTCAAAATGTTTGATATGGGATTTAGTTCTTTGAAGTATGGTTTTCTTGGTGGATGCAACAAAAATTGGGTTTGATGGATGTTTTTTGAAGAAATTTCTTGAAAAGGCTTTATTAGCTACAATAGGTCGTGATAGAAACAATTAGATGTTTCCTATATCTTGGGCTATTGTTGAGGAAGAAAATTACCAATTTCCGCATTGGTTTTTTGAGCATTCTTGCAAAATATCTTGACATAATTAGGAATGTATGGACTTTTGTTAGCAATCAGTAGAAAGTAAACTTTAAACATCCATACATGTAATGTTCGATTATTAATGTGATTTAAGTTCTTCAAGTTATGTTACCTTTTTTTTGTTATAGGTTTAGTTGATGCGTTAAATAATCTGTTACTAGAAGCTGAGCATAGAAAATGTGCTTAACATGTCTATGCAAATTTATCAGGTGTTCATAAAGGATACATATATAGGAGTTTATTTTGGCAAGCAGTGAGTTGCACAATGGAAGTAGAATTTGATGAGGTAATGAAGCAATTGAAGAGTATTTCACTGAAGGTTTATAATGATTTCCAAATTAGAAAACCAGAGACTTTTGTGATGGCATTTGTTAGCACAAGACTAAAGTGTGAAATAGTTCATGATAATATATCATGGACATTTAATGAATTCATTTATGAAGCTTATACAAAATTCTTGATCAATACGTTAGAAGAAATTTGAATTTCTTTAATGACTTAGATATATGAAAAATGATACATGATACTCAAATCCATTGATGATATATTTGCACTACTTATATGTAATTACAAAAAGATGCTAATATTTAGCTTTTTGATTTTTTTATGCTTCACAGATGGGTGGAAGTCAATGTCAAGTGTTAGAAACTCCGAATAATGCAACAACAGCTCAAGCTTCCTTAAATACATTAGCCAATTCAAATTAAAGTAGGAGGAGGATCAAATTAAGGACAAAAAGATCTGCTCCTAGAAAATGTCAAGTTGTTAATGATTGATAATTTGGATACCAACTTCTGGTTATGTATTGGTTTTGGATGTGTATTAGTTATCATTTGGTTGGCAATTTTAACATTATTTGATTCGTAGTCTGAACATGGTTTGATTGAGTATTTGAAAACAGTTTGATTGAGTATTTGAATATTTTTTTTTCATAACAATAATGCATTAGTGTTATGTTATATAAGTTAGATATCTTAAACTCCCAATTAAGCTCTTAAAATATGTTGGATTAAAAACTTCACCTTTTTCATATTTTGATAACTTGACTCCAGTCTTGACAAGTGTTGCCATTGGTTTGGAATCAATCATCTTGAACTTCTCAAATAATTCTTTAGCATATTTTTCTTGAGAAATGAAAATACCTTCCTCCATTTACTCCACTTCAATACCAAGATAATATGACATTAACCTAATGTCTGTCATCTTGAATTCTCAAATCATTGATTCCTTAAATTCATTGAACATGCTTAGATTATTTCCTATGAAAATCAAATCATCCACTTACAAACAAACAAGCAAAATTTCTCCATTTTTGTTAGTTTTCGAGTAAAAGCATGTTCATATAGACGCTTCACATAACCATTCTTTTAGAAGTATTTGTCAATTATGTTATTCCACACTCTTGGAGCTTGCTATAATTCGTATAAAGCCTTCTTCAACTTTAAAACTTTGTCTTCTTGGCCTTTCACAACATAGGTAAGAGGTAGTTCTACATAAAATTCCTCCTCTAAGTAATCAATTTAGAAAAGAGGACTTAAAATCCATATGATAAATCCTCCATTTTTTTGAGTAGCCAACGAAATAATCAATATTATGGTCTCTAAATGAGTAATATGAGCAAACATTTCTTTTTAGTTTATACCTCGACGTTGACTATTACCTTTTGCAACTAATCTCGCTTTGTATCTCTCCACTTCTCATTTATCGATCTTTTTAGTCTTGAACAACTATTTGGCTCCAATTGCTTTTTGGCCTTTTAGAAGAGAAGAAAGTTCCCAAGTATTGTTCTTGTTAATTGCTTGAATTTCTTCATTCATTGATTTCACCCATTTTTTTATCCATACTAATTTATAAAAAATCAATTGGTTCACTATCTACAAAGAGACAAAACAAGGTGAGATTATTTACTTCCTCAATTTAATCATAAATCTCTCTCAACTTTTCTAACCACGGGGCTGGTGGAAGGACTTCCCTTTGAAGATGATGGAGGTGATGCATTATGATTAGGGGATGGTGGAGTTATAGGCTCTTGAGGTGCTTCACTCATATCATTATCGCTTTCTTCAATAAAAGGAAAGAAAGCATAAACTTCTTCTTGATCATTCCAATACCATATAAATTCTTCATCAAAATCAACATCCCTACTCACAATAACTCTTCTAGTGCTTAGATTGTAGAGTTTGTAACCTTTAGAAGTTGAATCATAACCTATAAAAACAAATTTCTCACTTTATCATCAAGCTTTAAATGCTTTTGATCTAGCATATGGGCATATGCAATGCTCCCAAAAATCTTCAGATGAGCAACACTAGGCTTCCATCCACCCTAAGCTTAATGAGGAGTCATATTCCATAAACTCCTAGTAGGGCTTCGATTAGAAAGGTATACTGCACATTCCACAGCTTCAACCTAGAATTCTTTCAACATCTTCTTGCTCTTCATCATACTCCATGCCATATTTAGAATGGACCTATTTTCCCTTTCGACAACACCATTTTGTTATAGTGTCTATGCAATTATAAAAGGTCTTCAAATTCTATTTTCATTATAAAACTTATTGAATTCTTTTGAAGTAAATTCAGCTCCTCTATTAGATATCAAAGCTTTTATAAAATAACCACTTTTTTTTTTCAACAAAAGCTTTAAAGTTTTAAATGACCCAAACACCTCTAATTTTTCTTTTACAAAATAAACTCATGTTTTTCAGTTAAATTCACCAATAAATAGTGGAAAGTAATTATTCTTACCAAAAGAACTTGGGTTGACTAGTCTATAAAGGTCTGTATCCACAAGGTCAAATTGATTCTTTGCTTTTATAAAAGATTCTTTTGGAAAACTCTTTCTTGATTATTTTCCAAAAATGCACCCTTCACAGAATTGATTTGGTGCTCAATGCATGGTGATCCATTGACCATGCTCTTCTTTGACAACTATTTTAAGCCACCAAAATTCAGGTGCCTTTTATATCTAGTTTCTATTGCTTTTAATTTCCTTCATATCTTGATTTTGGTTACAAATCTTTGCGTTTTGGGACAAATGTGAGATAAATTGAGTGAAAATGGTGTGAATATTATATGAACATTATTTGGATTATTTTTGTGAATTTTGCATATAGGTTGAAGGGAAAGTCAAGTAAAGTTGCATAAAAAAAGAAATAAAAAATTAAAAAGAAAAAAAGAAAAGAAAAGTGGTGAGGTAATAAGTCAACACCTTAAAGGTGGTGTGTGACTAACATTTTAGTCATGGTTGTGACTTGGTATGTCACCACTGTGCATAACTAACATTTAATTTAAATTTTAGTCACGGAAGTGACTAGACCTTGCATGACTAACATTTAATTTAAATGTTAGACATATGGGTGACTTAACTAGTCACCCTCGTCACCCCCGTGCATGGCTAGTCACGAGGGTGACTTAATTAGTCACCTCTGTGTGTGACTAGTCACCACTGTGCAAATTTGTGAGCGTTAACTTTGAGTTTGACATGTGCAGGTTGACGACGTAACAACCCTAAAAACCTAAACCTAAAGTGGGGCTATAAAAGGCAAGAGAGGATGGCGGATGGGAAGATCTTTTCATGGACAGTTTTATTTGTTCACTCATATAGAGACACAGACAGGGGAGGCACAGAGAGATAGAGAAAAAGAAGATAAACAGAGATAGTCTGAGAAGGAGAAGAAGAGAGCAACAGCAGAGAAGTAGGAGTTGGGAAGAGAGGCCGAAAGCGAGAGCTGGAGTTGATCTTGAGCAAACATTCAGTTGGAGGAGAGAAACTAAAGTAGAAGGCAAGAGCCAAAGTTGAAAGTTGAGAGTGCAAAAGACCTCCAATATCTCATTATCTGACCCTCTATTTGCTTTCATCTATTGCTTGTTTCTTTGAGTTTACTGTTTTGTTGGTATTAATTGATTCATACTCTTGTTAGCTTAACGACTGTTGCTTGTTTTCTTGTCATAGTTCATTTGAGTAGTTACTGGGTTGTTATTTTCAAACTTCTGTCAACAGTAATAGGGGATTGAAGTATTTGAGTATGATGAACCATGTGTATGATATGATGGCCTAATATCTTTTCTTGAGAATTAATGTAGCTATTTAGTTGCATATGCATGATTAGGTTATGAATATGTTGTCTTATTTATTGTTGTTGTTTCTGAACTAAATAGATGTAATAGAATGACCAAACTTTGCATCATTTTAGTGTTAAATGAAGATTTGAGACATGAAGTTTAATACAAATCGTGAAACTATGGACACTTAGGTTAAGAACTAGAAGTATATTAACTTAAGTAGTAATTGGTAGTCAGGTTTTATTATTAATTTGGATAGTAACTTGTTGAATATGAAAATTAGACTAGTTTATTATTCAAATCAATTTAGAACCTAACTCTTAATTTTAGTAAGACAATAACCCAATCATTTTACTTTAATCAGGAATAGGAGATTAAATTAGTGAAATTAATTCTCAAGAGTTTTTCCACATCGATTAATTTATTTATCTTTACTCCCAATTAATTTCGTTTACTTTTCAATTTAATTTCGTAATTTTCCTTAAAAACTTTCACTCAACAATTAGGATAGCATGTTTAGGAATGCATTATTTTTATTTTTATTTTTAATTCAAACTTAATTTAAGTTGACTAATTTCACCTCCGTGGGAGAAGACCCTGGGTTATCAGTTATAACTATCTCATATACTTGCGAGTAGGATAACCTAAGTCTTTTTAGAACTTTTAGGGCACAACAATGCCCAAGCCTTAAATGCCAAGCCCATGATGTATCTTTCAAGCAAGATTTTAGAATTTAACAACATCAGTTTGAATGTTTAACAAAAACATTCTATTTTTCATTATTAGTACTTTGACAATCAAGTTCTCATGTCGATCTATAATTGAAAGACTATAATTATTCATAAAAATGTTATAGCCTTTCTCTAACAGTTGTCCCAAGCTTGAAATATTATTTTTCATATTTGGAACATAATAAACATTAGAAATAAATTCATGTTTTCCATTTTTCAGGTGAATTAGAATATTACCTTTCCCTTTTACCAGAATTTTTGTTGTATCTCCAAAGGTAATATTACCACCTACATATTCATCAAGCTCTATGAACAACATTTTACACCCACACATATGGTTACTTCTGCCACTGCCAAGGTACAAAAAATTTCTTTCATATGCTTCTTCAGCTTTACAAGCTAAGAGGAAGGATGGCTCACTAGTTTTGTTCTCTTCCTCAACGTAATTGGCATTTTCTTTAACTCTATTTTTGCATTCCTATGAATAATGGCCAAACTTATGATAGTTATAACATTCAACGTGGCTTTTGTCATACCTTCTATCATAATTATGTCTTCCGTATGGCCTTAAGTAATTTTGTCTTCCATAACCTCATGATGAATTAGAATGTTGATTACTACTGCCACCTTCATTTCTTCTTTGATCATAATTTCCTTCTCTTCCTCTTCCTCAAGTGTTACCATGTCCATAACCTCTACCATAGCCTTAACCTCGACCTTGTTTATACCGACTTTTCTCTTAATTATCTTCCTTGATTTTTGATTGTTGCTTTGTTTGCAATAGCTGCACTATGGAGTCTTTCTTTTTTCTCAAAATTTTTTCTTCATGGGCTCGTAAAGAACCCATGAGTTGATCAACCAACATCGTATTCAAATCTTTTGATTCTTCAATAGCTACAATGATAAAATTGAATTTTTTGTCTAAGGAATGGATGATCTTTTTAACAACTTGTGGCTATCATCAACATTCTCACCATATCTCTTCTTGTCATTTACAACTTTCAAAACTCTTGTGAACTAATCTGCAACTAACTCAGATTCATTCATATGTAAAGATGCATATTCACCTCTCAATGTTTAAAGCTGTACTTTCTTAACTTGATCAACACCTTTCAAATTGTTCTCCAGGGTTTGCCATGCTTGCTTAGTAGTGGTTGCGTAAAAAATCTTCTCAAATGTTGCATCATCAATTGTTTAATGAATTATGGTGAGAGCCTTTTGATAATTCTTCCTTTTATTACTCAAAGCATCTTTTTGTACTTGAGTGAAAGAAGCTTCATTTTTTGATTCCGTGTATCATTTGTCAATTATCTCCCATACGTCTTGAGAGCCAAGTAAAGCTTTAATGCGAATACACCAAATGATATAATTTTCTTCAGTGAGACGAGGTACTTGAAAAGGGACAAGATTGTTGTTGCCCTTTTTTTCACCAACTATCTAGAACTCTAGCTTTGATACCACTTTGTTGGAAACTTAGTAGTGGAAATTCACTCAAAAATAATAAGAACAATAATTTTAGGAAGAAAAGACACTTGTATTAACTTTTCTTCTAACTTGATACAATTTGTTTCTCACCACTATCACTCAATCTCTCAAGTTCCTTCACATACTCAAATGACAATACCACCAAAGTATATATAGGACACAAGAGAGAGTCACAATACAATGAACTCCCACATACATGCAACCTATTAATTAACATAGATTATCTAATACAGGAATCCTCTAAATACATGAATTCACGAATACACTAAATATATGAACACAAACTTCTAGATGAATTCAAGTATGCTTGTGTCTGTATAAATCATGTTTAATTTCCAACATGTCTCATAAGGACGGACCCATAGGTAATACTAGCTAGAAGTCACAAGAAGACAGTGTTTGAAGAGAACACAACTAAAACTTGACAAGAATATTGTAGTTGCCCTGAAACAGGGTGTCCATTTTGTTTTGAACAGAAATGTTCTTTCCATAGAGAACCCAAAAGCAAAATACTCAAGAAAATAGCCGTTGATTTTAGGTTTAACAGTTAAAAATATCTAACGTCATTTTCGCTAGGATTAATTAATGTGCACATGCAGAAAATTTTTAACTTCTTGAATTACCATGCAACTATCGATTTAGACATGAATATAATTGTTGAAACAATTCCTTAATTGCTGCTTTTTAGTGTCTTATTGTGCACAACTCAATAGTTTAAACCCTTGCATTGGTGCAATGAGATGTAGTCTCTGGTGCATGCATGAATGTTATTAATTTGCTTTTCTTTTTCTAGAATAATAAATTAGAACTGAAAAATGTTGTTTACATAAGAAAAAACGTGACCTGTGTAATTATTCTTATTCTTTCTTTACTTAATCAAAAGCAGGAAAATTAGAATTGATAATCATAAATCACAAACTAGCATTCTTCTTATATTATCAATTCCGACATACATCGTTGATATCTTCAGAAGCCATGCACAATCCTACAACATGTCTTCTTGAACCAGCGTAACCCCTTTCTTATTGTACCTTTCACCTTCGCTTCAACGGCATACAGTTTGTATTCAGCCACACGCTTCTTTCTCTTGCTCTCCGCTGATTTCCACCGTGGCTTTTTATGCAGAGGAGGAGGTGGAGGAGATGCATAGCTGTGTCTCCGGTAATCACCATATGCTGTGCATTCTATGTGACCGCCCATCTCCCTCCGGCTCCGGCCACCCCTCCTCTCTCTCTTCCTCTAGATGTGGTGGGTTCGTTGAGAGAGAGATTGAGAGATGAGACAGGATAGCTTTGATTTCATATATAGGGAGAGATTGAGGGAGTTAATTAAAGGAGTAATCTGTTAATAGTTCTGTTTGAGACAGAATGATAAGGAAGATTAAA
>JANSVA010000007.1:6330257-6355491 GCA_025504915.1 Erythroxylum reticulatum
AGATGAACTAAGTGTACATAATTTGATGATAAATGTGTTTTGAATGAGCATTTGCATGTAAGTGAAAATGTGATTCTTAACTTAAGGTTGAATGCCAGACTAAGGTCCGATGATATGGGGATGTGATTGAATGGGATCATACAAGTGTGATTGATGCAATCCATTTTATAAATGCATGAAACATAATGACAGTTGTAACTACAGTAGCCACCGATCAGAGCTTAAAGCTCAACGAGTAAAAATGAGTCTCGAGTTCAAAAGTGATTAGGAGCCTAAGGCTCACTATATAAAATGAGCCCTGTATCCCCCAAGCGGATAAGGGACAGCTAGTAATGAGCCCAATATTCAATGGATACAGGACAATTTAGGCACTCGGTCACACCAAAGTAACAAATGGAAAGTGGGTCTCATGTGCACTGCATATGCATAATATGTGTGATTAAATTGTATTGAATGTCAAGTGTGAAATATGTAATGGTGTGAATTATGTGTTACGTGGTTGGTTGAGCCATCGATGATGGTCACTCATTGAGTTCGCAAAACTCACCCAAAATTTGCAAATATTTTTCAAGACTTAGAAGAATACCCTGTTAGGCAAATGGAAATATACTTACTGCATGCAAAGGAAAGATACAGGTTGGGATCAATTCGTGTCTACATTAGTGTTTTCCTATTTTTGTATAAATTTGTATTCTGTAATTTTTGTAAAATAATGTATTCTGAAATATTTGTATAATGTGTATACAAAGGTTTTTATGGTGGAATGTAAATAAATTATGACTAAGGTGTTTTGTATTTATAATGAGCCCCAATTGGCTATTGAAATTCTATTGATTGTATTGTGTTGATTAAAAATGTTTATGAATAAAAGTGGGCCTAAATCGATTATTATTTTTGCATATTATGTTTGTGGTTTCAAAAAAAATTTATATCAATTTTTCAATGATTGAGTGCTCTAGCATGCCATCCTCGCGGGGCACGGACTCGGATATCACCCAAGATATTGAGTACGTGTCTTGCGGGAGTGGGGTCTTACATCATCGTCAAGTAATATAAAACGGTAAGAACCAGATATTGTACCTAAGAGATTCCAACACGTAAGACAATTTAATTAAATGATGCAAAATTGCCAGACGATCAAGAATTGATTGATTTGAAAAGAAAATAAAGTAAGCGAATCAAGGAAATATGCAAGATGCAAAGTATGAATTAAAAATGATTAGACTTAATCAAATGACAAAAATTGGCTAAGGTATTAGATTTCAATTAGATTGGACATTAAAGCTTGTAACGATGGATTGATTTAAGATTTACTTCACTTAAGCAAGTCGAACCTAATGCTTAAAGGAATTCCCTTCTCTTCTAAATCCGAGTTACCTACTTGGTTCATAGATAATTTGGAATAAAAGACATTCAATACAAGAAGCTTAAAATTAAGTTTGTTAACCCTAGGTATCCTCATATAAGATCCTATGGTTAGTCTACACTTTAGTATCAAGTATATTGCTTGATTAATTTTCTGACAAATTAAATCCCATTGGTTATGACATTCAATTATCTAAGGCCTTAATCTAGGTGATCAAGCTAAATTAGGACTAAATATGCATTCAATCAAGCAAAAATCAATACCACAAAATTGTCCTAATCTAATAACAATCCTAACCTCAACAAAAAAAACTTACTTACACGTATTCATCAATGTAAATGAAATCATGGTCATAATATAAATTGATTAAATCCACAAAAATTAAAATAAATAAGGAATAAAAACAAAGTAAATCCCAGCAAAATTGTGGCTATTGGAATTGAAAAATATTTTGGCTAACGCTGTCTTCTTTCCACGCTTGTGTGAATGGAGTGGAGTGTGTGTTGTTGGAGTGGAGGCGGCTGGATGCTTGGCAGTGAATGGAGGCTGCGTCTTGTGTTGCTACGAATGAGTGGAGTGTGTCCGTGAGTCAATGAAATTTGCTTCGTGTGTGAGTAGAGAGTATAAGTTTGCTTCGTGTGTTAGTGGAGAGTATAAGTTTGCGTAATGGTTGCAGTGTTGCTCTCTCTGCTGCCACTAGCTGCCTCCTCTTCTATCCTTTGTCTTAATGTGACAAATAATGTTTGTGGTTTGGTCCACCTTTATCAAATAAGCACACTCACTTCATCGCCAGCTATTGTGTTCCTCTCTTTTGCTACCAGCTGCTTCCTTCCTTGGTTGTGCCTCCAACTGCTATCTTGTTTTGTTCTCCGTATTGAATCTCTTAATAAGGTTTTTTTGGTCCACCTTATTAGAGCACACTCACTTCTGCTCCCCCCTCTCTGCGCCGCCATCTTATTGTTTTTATTTTCTCTCCATTCAATGTCCACACAGCAGTCCTCCACGCATAATGACCTTTTCATTTTTTGCTCTCTCTGCCGTCAGCTTTTGTTTTCTTTTCTCTTTATTTTGTCTTTTTTCTTTCTCTCTAGGTATTTTTTGGCCTCATTTTTCACGCAAGACATTGTCTTCATTTTCTTCTCTTGTCCAAAACATTAACGTTTTTTTATTCTTGCTTCCTTGATACCTTTTCTTGCTTTTGGCTTTTAAAGGTCCCAAATCTAATATGTGCCTAGAATTAAAATAAATAACTCTTAATTAGTGCAATTTAAATATTAAATGGACAATGGTTTAGCAAATTATGTATCTAAAATCAATATAAAATGCCCATTAACAAACACATCCTAAAAAGAGTTTAAAAAAATCCTTAAACAGAAGTTCAACATCCTCATATCCATCTAAAAGAAATATGATAGCAGAATATCCATGTGTTCAGTACATGTGTGCCAAACGTGTAATGAACATGAGAAAAAGGCTTGTTTCCCTTAACTGCATTAACTTGGTCTCAACAACCAAGTTGTTTGTATTTCAGTTACCATTAATAATCTCAACAACATCCTCATCGTGTACCAGCTCTGGAAGTATCGTGTACTAGCTCTAGAAGTAGTGCTAGATTTTTCTGTCATTTTAAATTCGTGTTATGTTGTAGGTGGGAGATCCACCAACGTGATCAGTTTTAATTCCTTGTTTGTAGCTGTAGGAGTTCCACAAATTTAGGAAGTTATTTGTATTTAAAGGCAGTCAAGTGAATGAAGGAAAGACATGGATGTTTTATTCCAAAATTACATCTTTCTGTCTTCTTCTCTGTTAATATTTCTTTCTTTCCTACTTCGTGTTATCATTGGTATCAGAGACAGGTTGGCTTCAATGGGAAAACGACAACAGTCTAATGTTGAGTTTCGAAACTAGGTATAAGAAGCACTTGGTAGGAATGAATACATGTTTGATCAAATTCATTCATCTATGCAAACCCTTCTCTCCAACGTTCAAAGTATAGAGGTTTCTTAATAGAACTCTAGCTAAACTCATGAAACAAAAATGAAAATCCTTTTGGCCACCAAAATAACTCCCACTAGGGGAACACCCCTCTCCAAAACACTTTACCTGCTCATAACCAACATAATATCAAGCTTCAGTTGACAAAGTTCAATGGTACAGATGCACAAAGGTGGGTGTACAAAGTAGAGCAGTATTTCAAATTCATAGGTATTGCAGCTAAACATTAATTCGACCTCACCTCATTTCATTTGGAGGGAATCGCTTTGCAATGGCACCGATGGTATGAAAATTTCAAGGGCCCATGATATAAGAGGAATTTAAAAAGGCACTTTTTATCATATTTGGACCCATTAATTACGAAGATCCTTCAGAAGCAATCACTTGACTCAAACAAACCTCTACTATTGTCACTTATTAGGAAGCATTTGAGAAACTTCTCATCGTATTGATAATTTACCCCAATCCTTTTTAGTGGGATGTTTCATTGTAGGGATCAAAGATGAGATTCGGTTAGATATGAAGATTAAACAACCGCGACGATTGACTGACACTATTAGAGTAGCAAATTTAGTTGAAAAGAAGTTGAACTTGCAGGAGAAAAATATAAACAGCCATCGACTCACTTGGAACAACAAGAGCGGTGTGCAACCAAACATTCTAGGACCTCCACCTACAACCAAAACTACCAACAATCAAACTTCTTTTTGTAGGATCTCTAGTCAAGAAGCAAAAGAGCGAAGAGCTAAGGGACTGTGTTATTACTGTGATGAGTGATACAGTCCAGGCCATCGCTGTCAGAAGCCTAAACATTTTTCCATTAAGGACACTTTGGAGTCTAAAACGAAGGAGATCAAAACAATGAAAATTAATGATATAGTTTCAGATATATTGTTGCATGCGATGGCAGGAATAGATCACCCTCAAAAATTGCAGTTGTAAGGGAACTTAAAGGGACATGATGTAGTGATTCTCATTAATAGCAGTAGTACTCACAACTTTGTGGATCAGAATTTGGTAGAGTTATGTGACTTAAGGGTAACCCAAGATTTTCCACTTCAAATTACTATTGCTAATAAAGAAAAGATGATTTGTCAGGGAAGATGTCTTAACGTTTTCTTGATCATTCAAGGATATCACACTTCGACAGATTTTTATGTTCTTCAAGTTGCAACATACCTGATTGTTTTGGGAGTTCAATAGTTGGCCACTCTGGGACTTGTAGAGACGGATTATGCCAATCTGACCATGACCATAAAGAAGGGAGACCAGCTTCACACTTTTCATGGCATCAAAAGGGGAGAATTAGAGCCGCTATAGAGAAAAGAACTTCATATGACATATGGACCCTCATTTTTCTTACAGATTGAAGCCTCAGAAAGTGCCCAAACCTCAACATCTCACCCTAAGGTACAACAAGTTCTCACAAGATACCACCATATGTTTGCCCAACCTATGACTCTACCACCAAAGCGTGCACAAGATCACCACATTCTACTTTTACCTAACAGTAATCCAATCTCAGTAAGACCTTATCGGTATCCCTTTTATCAAAAAATTGAGATTGAAAAAATGGTTCATGAATTGCTTTCATCAAGATTGATACGTTCTAGTAGAAGTCCATTCTCATCACCTATTTTGTTGGTCAAAAAATCCGACAGAAGTTGGAGATTTTGTATTGATTACAGGGCTTTGAACGAAGTAATGGTGAAGGACAAATTTTTGATTCCTGTCATTGACGAACTCTTAGATGAACTATATAGCTATGAGGTTTACTCTAAATTAGATTTATGGTCAGGATACCACCAAATTCGTGTCAAGGAAGAAGATATACACAAGACAACCTTTAAAAAGCATGAAGGTCACTACAAATTCGTAGTTATGCCACTCAGACTCACCAATGCTCTTGCAACGTTTCAAGCTCTGATGAACGAGATCTTCCGACCTTATTTACGAAAGTTTATTCTTGTTTTCTTTGATGACATTCTTGTTTACAGTAGGAATTGGCAAGAACATAGTAAATCACTTGGAAATCATTTTACAGACTCTCGCTTCTCATTAGTTATTTGCAAAGGTGTCAAAATGTAGATTTGGAGTCACAAAGGTGGAATGTTTGGATCATTTGATTTCAAAGCAGGAAGTAGTGGTAGACCCCAAAAAAATTGTAGCCATTAAGGATTGGCCAAAACCTACAAATTAAAAGAGTGTGCGAGGCATCCTCGGGCTTGCCGGCTATTACAGAAAATTCATCAGAAATTTTGGAGGTATAGCTGCTCCTCTCACTCGATTATTGACTAAGGATGGTTTTTCTTGGAATACAGAAGCAACGGAGGCATTTGATAGACTTAAAGAGGCATTTTCATCTCCTCCCATTTTAGCTATACCAAACTTCACTCAACAATTTATTGTTGAAGGTGACGCAAGCAGTACAAGGATAGGAGCTATCTTGTCACAAAATCAAAAAGTAGTAGCCTATTATAGCAAATCATTAAAAGGAGTCGCATTGAACCTTTCCACATATGAGAAAGAGATGTTGGCAATCGTGAAAGCGATCCAAAAATGGCGTCCTTATCTCCTTGGTCAACCATTCATTGTTCGAACGGATCAAAAAAGTCTTAAGTTTCTCTTAGAGCAACAAATCACGAATCTTGCTCAGGTGAGGTGGTTATCGAAACTTATGAGATATGATTATAAAATAGAATATCGGAGGGGTGAGGAGAACCAAGGTCTAGATGCTTTATCTCGCTTGGGAGAATTCTAGATGACTGCTATATCCCTACCAACAGCTGATTGGTGGAAGAAATTACAAGCTGAAGTTAGAGAGGACTCATTCTATGAAAATATCTCTCACTAAAAATCTACTGTGCAAGATTTCCAGGTGAAAGATGGCATTTATTTTTTTAATGGAAAAATTTTCCTGAGTCCTCATAGCTTTTTAATTCCTTTGGTCTTTAAAGAATTTCATTCTTCACTGTTGGGAGGGCATTTCGGGTATGAAAAGATTGTCTTAAAAATCCATCAAACTTTCCAATGGCCAGGATTGAATAGAATGGTGAAGGAGTGTACTCAGACTTGTGTTGTTTGTCAGAAGAATAAATATGAAACAATGAAGCCTGCAGGACTCATGCATACTCTCCCCATTTCGGAGATGGTTTGGGCGGATATATCGATGGATTTCATTGAAGGACTGCCTTGATCCCATGGTTATAAAGTCATACTAGTGGTGGTTGAACATCTCTCTAAATACTTTCACCTGGTTCCGTTACGTCATCCTTTTATGGCCATCACTATTGCCGTCGAATTCATCAACCACATCGTCAAACTCTATGGGATTCCACGGTCCATCGTTAGTGATCGTGACAAGGTTTTTGTAAGTCTACTTTGGTCTCAACTGTTTAAACTGCAGGGCACTGAACTCAAAATGAGTTCTAGTTATCACCCCCAAAGTGACGGACAAACTGAAGTCCTTAACAGGATTTTGGAACAATATTTGTGATGTTTCGCAAGAGAATAACAACGAAAATGGAGTGAATGGCTACCTTAGGCTGAATTGAGTTATAATATGAGTAAGCATTCAACTACAAAAATATCTCCTTTGGAAGTAGTGTATGGGAGGCCGTCGCCTATTATAAGTCAATATGTTCCAGGCATAACGTAGGTGCCTACTGTGGATGCTTATCTCAAAGACTGTGCCGTTGTCCTTCGTGATTTACAAAGGAACTTGTAGTTAGCCAAGGAGCGAATGAAAGTTCAAGCTGATAAACACAGCAGAGAATTGGAGTTCCAGGTGGGTGATTGTGTGTACTTAAAGTTACAACCCTATAGATAGACTTCGATTGCTTTTCGTAGCTCTTTTAAACTCTCCCCTCGCTTCTATGGGCCATTTGAAATTTTGGAGAAGATCAGTTCTGTTGCTTATCATCTTCGTCTATTTAAAGATGCCAAAATACACATTGTGTTTCATGTCAGCGTTATGCAAAAAAATCTTGATGATAAACCACCACCTTTCTCTACTCTGCCTCCTATTATTGATGATTTCATAATGTTACCTGCTCCTAAGAAGATACTGGAGAAGTGTGTTACCTAGAAAGGACGATACAGACCAGTGATTGAAGTTCTTGTTAAGTGGGTTGGCACTTCGAAAGTGGATGCAACGTGGGAAAATCTCTGACGGTTTTCGAAGGCATACCCAACTTTTGTCCTTGAGGATGAGGACCTTGCAGGGCAGATGGACTAATAGCAGAATATCCACATGTTCAGTACATGTCTGCCAAATGTGTAATGAACATGAGAAAAAGGCTTGTTTCCCTCAACTACATTGACTTGGTCTCAACAGCCAAGTTGTTTCTATTTCAGTTACCACTAATAATCTCAACAACGTCCTCATCATGTACCAGCTCTGGAAGTAGTGGCCAGATTTTTTTGTCATTTTTGATTCATGTTATGCTGTAGGTGGGAGATCCACCAACGTGATCAGATTTAATTCCTTGTTTATAGCTGTGGGAGTTCCACAAATTTTGGAAGTTATTTGTATTTAAAGGTAGTCAAGTGAATGAAGGAAAGACATGGACGTCTTATCCCAAAATTACATCTTTCTGTTCTCTTCTCTCTAAATATTTCTTTCTTTCCTACTTCGTGTTATCAAAATAACAAGATAAATTGAGAAAGTTAACTTGGAATGGACTAGGAGTGGTAGCAGCAATAGCAACTCCTTCCTCTTCTCTCCTCATCTTTGGTTCTTTCCAAAAGTGGCAAATGGAGGCTTCCTTGATTAGGGTCATTTAATGATCTTATATAGTCCTGGGGCCATTTAAGGTAAAAATTAGGTGTTACCCAAGCCAAAAAGTTCAAAAAGACCCTTAAAAATGAAAAAAGAAGTAGATTCCTGCATCTACTGCCCTATTATGATTGTGACCCTTGAAATTTGACTTTTGCCATGATTATGACAAGGGTGTCACGATCATGACCTAGTGTGATCCTCTTCTGTCAAGATTGTGAATGGAGTGTCACGATTGTGATCCTAAGGGAGACCTTCTGTCACAACCATGACAAGCTTGTCACGATCGTGATTTTGTTCCTTTTATTCAAGCCTTCTCCAATTTCCTTCAATTTTCTTAATTTGAGTTCATACACTAAAAACACATCAAAACACCTCAAGTGCACAAAATTAAAGTTCAATATCATGCTCTAAACCACAAACACTCAAAAACATAAACACATAATTACATTAACATAATTCTTAACCTAAACATTCTAAAATCATCTAATCAATACCTAAAAACACACAATAATACCTACCAAAACATATTGTAAACCACAACTATCGACATCCCCACACTTAAAATTTTACTTGTCCTTAAGGAAAAACAAAATCAAACACAAAATCAAACTCAAACAGACCAAACAATAATAAATACATTAATGTAACATGCTTTAATGATACAATGACATTTAACTTGATGAAGCCAATTTAACCTCAAACAACAATCATTCAAGTTGTTCCAACATATTAACCTATGCAATTTATGGTTAAGCACTTTGGATTGAATATACATACTAATTAAAATATTAACATCATATTCACTGACTTAAAGCACTTGTACACATACATTGATAATTAGAAATCAATCAAAATTATAACTATCACTAAGTATCCCTTTATAAAAATTTTTGCTATTCAAAGATCAGTCGGATTTATTTATCAAAACACCACTTCTTTTTTTTCTTTAATGTCAACCTAATCTTTTGATGTAAAGGAAAATACCTTATCATAAATGTCCCCCAGTTATTCAACTAGGTCACGTTTTATTAATTATTTTGGCTAGAATGTCATTCTAGATGTGAAGACAAACATTTTGTCGTGAATGTCCCCGATTACTCAGTTATATCACATTATCAACTGGCTATTAGCTTAATTCATAACCTAATATTTATTTCAAAAAGGCCAGCAGAATAGTTATTCATTTGATAGACATACAATTTTTTTTTTTCATTTCACATACCCTACCTCATTTTTTTTTAGTCAATCATCTTCGTCCGTTTTCTAATATTAATAACAATTCAAGTTAACATTAGAATGCTTATCTAAAACCGTTCAATAAAGATAAACATGCGATGTTGAAACAAACTTTCGGTGTTGTAGAACATAAGGGAAAAAGAGAATAGCGTTAATGGGGACATTGGGCATAGGTTTCCTATTCCTAATATAATCCAAGCATTCATCTTATAAAAATCATAATGCTTTTGACTTGATAGCGTGTATGGCAATGAGCAGCAACTTACAAACAATATTGCTAGTCTACTATTACAGTGTTTTAAAAGTCTTTGCAGACTGTAGAAAATGATTCTACTTCAAGGAAGTTTCCCTTCAAGTTCTGGGGTGGTTCTTGTAAGCAATCGTTTTGATTTAATTTCGCAGAAGAAGATTCAAAACTCCATAAGCATGAAAGCATTCAACTGGTAGAGCACTTCCAGAAACTCACTATTGGATCATCAAGTTCTTTAATTCTACACAGACAAATGCCAAGTTCTGGGAATTTTCCCAGAAAATGCATAACCTTTGGTTCCGGCCGGATATGGAGCAGACAGACAGACAGACCTTGGAGTGCTTCACCGACCAGTTAATTGACTGATCTTGAGCATTGCTTGCCCCGCAAGCTACTACTAAACCGAGCAAGTGGTTCACAACGTTTTCTAGTTCTTTCGATCTGAAGACAAGTAAAAGCCTGCCCAGTCATTGACAGTGACATCTGCTCCTTGGTGGAACCTGCGGCCTCTTGTTATGTTTAAGCACAAGTTCCTTTCCTTTTTTTTTTGTGTGCATTTCTTCCTAATATAAATTCTTTACAGATAACAAATTTGAAGTTCATGTAACTTATCATTAGAACACTAATGCTAAAGTAGCCTGTGGCACCATTCCTCTTGTACACTCATTTTTCACTCACCTCTCACTTTCTAATTAATAGGACGGCTTATTGATGGAGCACATTGAATAAGGGTCAAAGCTCACTCGTATTTAAAGAAGTTTCCTAGGAAACACCTATAGTACTATTTGTCATCTATATGTTTGTTTGATTAAGTGATAAGTTGGGGTCAGACTTGGACATTATAATTTCTATCCTATTTAACATGCTCTAATCCTATTTTTACTTTAAAATGACATCATTTTATGTATAAATAAATTTAAAATGGTGTCGTTTTAAGGGGAAAAAAAAGATTAGAAAAGAGAAGATATGAATCCAGACTTTGGTTAAACAAACTTTGGAATCTTTAATACTTTTGCAACACATCTCATAAAAATAGAGTTCTGTTTTTGCGGGAAAAAAAAAGAAGAAAATCAACCGAGGAGCAGGCATTGACGTAAACCTGTCTACTAAACCTGATTAAGAAAAGACTTTGCGGATATAGTCTTTGTATATGCAACTAGTGTATTGAGATATTCAACAACTTTTGAGAGGAATTCGCCTCAAATTCAGATTTCGTTCAAATGCATACTGCAAACTTGCATTATATATGTATATATATATGCATAGACCAACTGTGGAGTTAGCTGTCCCTGTTTTCAAAACCGCGTTTTCGTGGAAACCTGCCAAATTTTAATGGCCAACGCGTCAGGCAGATTAACGCGATCTCTCTCATTCGTACATAGGCTCGTAATATTTTATTTTCACGTTCTATCCATTGCCAGTAAATCAAACTACTTCACAGCGTCTTTTAGCAAATGATGTTTTACTACAAAATACTGCAGACGACGGCAGAAACTTTTTCTTGGCTTGAGATGTATCTATTACACAAAATTTTGAAGACGAAAATCCTTTAAATAAGATTGGAAGTTTATTCTTTGTTGATCACTCTTGAACTCCAAATAATAACATTCATAGGTGAAGTTAACATGATACAAACGTTTAACTTTTCGACTTTAACTTAAAAACACCTTCCAAAATACTCAACTCTCTTTTATCTCCCTGCAAAATCTTTCAAAGATTTAGTACAAAATTTATATAGATATGTATATATACCAATAGTTAGAAATCAGTTGAACAATGTTATTTAGACTCTATAATTCTTCTTTCGTCAAGTGTTTCAAACTTATATTTTAATCTAAAAAAGATAAAATTTTATACCGCAGACAGTTGCCTACACAATTGCCCACACAGCCGCACGGAGGTACACCATCCCACTTACTTACATGATTGACGGACATGGTAGTATCCACCAATGATACGAGTGTATCTGACTCCACACAAGCGTCATCATTTAACTCTCACATGACCATAAAAACTTACACGTTCATCTAAATACCCTGTTCGCCATTTACACATGCTTGTGCAACTTAGACAGAGTGTGTGCTCTAAAAATAATTACACATTCCTTTATCATAATTGCTTTCCCAGAAAGACAAAAATGCTAAAGGCTTTTGGTTTGTTAGGAATGTGTGCTTGTTTAACATAGCATCTGCGGTTGGTAAGGTTCAAGCATAAATATCTATAAACTGAACTACAGTTGATAATTAATATGCCCTTTTGATACTTTTGGGATATCCCAACTGAAGCGCAAGTGTTTTCAGAAAATTTGTTCACCCAGTAGTTTTAACTTTGTTGAACAATAGAGAATATACTCTTTTGACTTTTGTGATTGCAGCGCGTAGCTTTTGTCGTCAGAAACTTCCATGCAGGTTCTTCTGGGCTATAAAATGACCTCTTTGGATTTCCAATTTTCATAGAGTTTACAATGGTGCCGAAAAGGCCTATTTTTGGTGATGGTGATGATAGGATGCCAGGTCAAGACGCTAAGAGGTTCAAGAAGTAGGTGGCTTTTCTTGCTCGGTACCATTAGTGTTGTTGTTTTGGTGCTTTGAGATGTCTGTGTATGCTTACATAGCTTCTTCTCAATCTTGTGCAGTGTTGTAAGAGACGTGATGGGACTGCTTTCTCTTAACGAATTGATTTCCAGGATGGAGCCTATGATTCGGAGAATAGTAAGTCCTACACCAGTGCGTTTCACTGTTAGATAGGCTACTTGATAATTAAAAAATGAATTGAAGTATGTGGGGATTTTAAACACGCTCAAGATTACTTTTCCTTTGTTCTTATTGGTTTGTCTGAAGAAAACAAGAGTTTCCTGTTCCTGTTTCTATCCTATTTCCAGAGCCTTAAGTTTTACAGATTCTTTGATCAACGTATACAAAAAGTGGTAATTTAGTTGTCCCTTAATAACCAACGTTTGGGAATACCGCTGCCTGATTCTCTTACACATCCATTTCGTATCTAAATGTCCGTGGTGCTTTATTTTTGTTCAGATTAGAGAAGAGGTGGAAAAGGCTATTGCACGCATTCTTCAACCGTCTTCAAGGTTTGTGCTCTTGCTGAAAATTGATTGCTATCTGTCAACCACACAATTCATTCTGGTTCCCCCCAATTAAGCCATATTGATTTTCAAGTTTTGATCGTCTAGTTGCAGACCCTCGTTTCAACCGGGTGAGACATCTGGAGCAACAGGCCTGCTGTTGTACTTTGTTAATAAACCACCGTCCACTATCTTTACTGGTAGTGGGATTAAGGCTGAAGATGGTCAGCCGATCAAAATCTTGCTGATGGATGCCGGAACTAAGAACATCATCACATCGGGTCCTCTATCTTCGATGAAGATAGAGCTCCATGTGCTTGATGGTGACTTTGGTTCTGACGCGCGAGAAGATTGGACTGAAAATGAATTCAACGCCAGCATCATCCGCGAAAGAGATGGTAGAAGACCGCTGGTTACTGGAGAACGCATAATTTCCTTGAAAAATGGAGTTGCTCAAGTCAGTGAACTGATTTTTACCGACAACTCTAGTTGGCAAAGAAGTAGAAAATTTCGGCTGGGAGCTAAACCAGGTCAAAAGATTTCACAAGAAGTAAAAGTTAGGGGGGGGAGAAGTGAAGCTTTTATGGTGAAGGACCACAGAGGAGCTCGTACGTTCTTATCTAGCTTTATCTTTGTCTACCTATTTAACTGGACAATCAGAGTCTAAATTTTGTGATGCTGAAATAGTACAAAATCATGATCGATAGTAATTGTGGTACTATCAACTTCTTTTACTGATTATTTGTTGACTTTTTGATCTTTCAGTGTATCAGAAACACTACCCTCCTCGACTGGATGATGAGATATGGCGATTGGAAAAGATAGCGAAGGATGGACCAAATCATGAACGATTGGCTTCCAGCGGAATTCGCACAGTGAAGGACTTTCTACAGTTACACGCTACTGATCCATTAAAATTACGCTGCGTAAGAGCTTCTCTGCTTTTTTCTAATGAATGATGTCGTTTCATCTAACAAATCTAACGAAATTGCGGTAATTTGGGTACTGCAGATGCTTAAGAATGGAGTTTCAAACAGGACATGGAACGCAATCGTCGAGCATGCTAGTTCCTGTGTTCTAGATGATGACCAATTGTATGCCTACTTTGAAAGTAGCCAAAGCATTTCTCTTCTCTTCAATTCCGTGTACAAGGTTTTAGGAGCATCGTTTGATCATCAGAACTTTGAGCCTCTGGATAAGCTAACCCCTCTTCAAAAGGTAATCGTTAGTCTTTTTTCCCTACATTCTGAGGTTTCTTACATGTCAGTGTTAGTCATTAGTTCCCGTCCAGTGCATCACATCTAAATTCAAGTACCCTTTTTTGTGTATAATCAAATAGGCTTTGGTGGAGAACTCCAAGAGGCAAGCTTATAAGAATGTGACTAACTTCACCCTCATAAATCCGCATTCGATTTTCGGCCCTTCAAGGCCCCTGCCAAGCCCACCTGCTGAACCACTGGAGGTCCTGAACGTAGGTCCTCAGCAACTTGAGTTCCCAATGATACGCCGAGGTAAACAAACTTGCCATAATGCAAACTCGGCTCTTACTCCTTGCATTGGCTGACTATGTGTTAATTGAATTCCCATTTGTGCAGATCCACCAGAAATGCATCTTGACTTCAATACTGAACCAAGTACGAAAACATATTCATATGACGTAGGTAGTAGTCGGCTCCAATTTCCTTTGCAGAGTAGTCCATCAATGCAAATGTTTTCTCCAATACTGAAGAGCAACTTCAAATCTGGAGATGTTTTCTCTATTCCCTACTCTGGAGATAACAACTTTTCTTCCAACGATTCACCATGGCCGCTCCTGGCAAGTGATCAAATGGACACTGAGGATGTTTCCCATGTTCATGCATCAACCTCTGCAGGAATATCTTCAATCTGGGGTCAAGGTTCTACTAATACTTTTCTTCTGACTCCAAGGAATGATGGTGAAATAGGCCTTTTTTCTTCCTCCCCAAACCTGGGTATACATATGTCAAGGATCAGAACACCAAAGACAAGATGGTGTCAGCTTCGGGCTGTCATGAAATGGCGCTCGGTAAGGCGAAATGTGGCTCACAGAAGAATGTTGAACGAAGTATATGTGTAAATTATTAAGACTTGTAGGAAGTTAAGCATCTCAGGCTTGCGGAGGTCAGCTCTCCCAGGCGCATGAGAGGTAGGATTGAAGTTTTTTCCTTCTTTAAGATCGCAACTTTGTTTCCCTTTTTGTAGAAACAGCAACTTGGGTCCTTCATCATTGACGTTCCGGCGCAAGCAGAAGGTCCTGTAGATTATAACATTCCATGTCATATTTTTTCTCGTTTCTTGTTGCAAGATGAAGATTCCAGAGTGTATTTAGTAGCTAAGTCTCGCAGTTGTAAGCTTACTCTATTGTTTGATTTCTTTTTCATATAACAGCTTCAAGGAAGTTTTAGGTGAATACGAGTCCACATGATTACACAAATTGTCACGACCCCAAAACAGGAGTGTGACCAGCACGTGAGACCTGAAGTTCAAAATCTCAGTTTATATGTAAGTCTTCCACTGGCGACAAAATGAATTCAAACCCTAATAATGCAGCAAGTCCATACAATACAATAACAATCGTGCGCGTCAAAAAGAAGTTTTACAACTCATGAAATCCTTTCACTACGAACACTACAATACAAGATAAATAAAAATAAAGAAAGAATATACACAAACGTAGGTAGGCTACAGTGGACATGTTATAGGAGTCACTGCTGCAAAGTCGGTAGTAGTTGACCTGAAAAAAATAAAGTTGAGGAGAGTTAGATCTCACTGAGTAAGCTCACACTATCCTACGATACCTAATGTTATACGCACAGTCATGCATGGATATTAAAGTACATAGACATTATGTTATACGTCCAATCATATCAATAACACAAATAAATTGTAGGGAAGAGTACATGTAGGACCTTAATCTCCAAGGGTAAGCCCTCACAAATTTAAACCTCGAATGGCTGCGGGGAGCTATGCATCACCAACAACCCAGCCATGCTCCTATACTCATATAGTCGTAAGACTCTTTTAATCCAAAGGGGTTGCGGGAAGCCAAGCTTCACCAATAGACTAGCCCTTGCTCAAAGCGTCGAAAGTCATAAGCATCATAAATAAGAGTCTAATCAGGAGCCTAAGCATCAACTAGGATCGACCCATAACATATCTCAATATCATAAACAAAACAACTCTCATAGTCATAACCAGTGCACATCTGGTCCTAATGCATACCCATAAGGTGGTACGTCATATAGATCTTTTATTCCCCACAATCGAACATAGCAATACATATCAAATTATTAAGCATGTAATTTATCAAGTAAACATTTAGTTAAGCAATGACTAATGCATGTATGCAATGCCCAACCCAACGTATCCACTCCATTAATTCAATATAAAGGCTTAAACTAAAGCAGGTACACATTACTGTATATATGCGTTGGCTATATAAATATATAAGTATTGATCCATATATATATATATATATATATAGGCATTGCTACATGATGTTAGCTATCTATCTATCTATCTATCTATACATATATATAGGCATTGCTACATGATGTCATCTATACTAGCATTGAATAGTATTCATTTGCTCGTACAACTACGGTAACAGTAAGTCGGTATGAAATTACCTAGTAACCTAACTTGTCTGTTCGAACCTTCCAATGGGAGTCCTGCTCTTACTATACTTAGTAAATCGAAAGAAAAATATCTCAATCAGTGTTAATTAGGAGTTATTGGACTCAAATAACAATTTGGTATCATCCAAATTACCTAGGTAGTCCATTTATGAAATTCAAAAATTTATCCTATTCTTGCCTAAATGTTTTGAGATTTTTAATTAGCAAGCCATTAAAAATCTCACTATGGTTCTTTAGAGAAAAAATGATTAGTATAATTTTTCAAAATTTTGGAAATTGTTTTACAAAAGTGACCAAAATGATCACTGGAATAATACCTCTGGCAATTGGAATATTCTTTCCAATCACCAAAAAAATTTTAGTCTCAGAATTCAACGATTTTTATACAAAATGAAAGCTCTTGATGAGTAGAATAACTTTCTATAAAGCAATATGCTTAGATTCTCAACATATTTGAACAAATTGAAGAAAAACAAGTTGAATCTCTAACCTCTTTTTCTGTCAATCGGCTGCAATCGGGGCAGTGGTTGGTGATGAGATCATGGTATTTTATTCCTAACATCGAGATGAGTTGAATAGTGGTGGTGGTGGCCGGTAACAACTTTCGAAAGCGACGAATTGACAATTGGCATTTTTATTCAATTTTTCTACTATGTTTTTGTGATGTGCTTGTCGAGAGAAAGAGATTGATATATAACACTAACCAGTTTGAGTCACCAGTGGTGAAGAATAGTTAGAGAGAGGGAATTTGTGAATAGTAGCTTTTGGCAGGGGTTAAAATGAAATTATGAGAAAATGGGAAAAGAAGAAGTTGTCTCTTATATATATAACATACGGGATGTTACATTCTCTCCCCCTTACAAAAAAACTCATCCTCGAATTTTATAATAAGGTTTATTAAGGAAACAAGTATAGATACAATTCTCTCATCTCTCGCTCTGTCTCCCAAGTAGCTTCTTTAGTGCGACCATTCCTCCATATCACCTTAACCATGGGAATTTGTTTTGATCAATGCTGTCACACTTGCGAATCCATGATAGCCACTGGCTCCTCTTCGTAGGTTAAATTCTCGCTCACTTCCACGCTTTGCAGTTGAAGTACATAGGAAGGGTCGACAATTTACTTGTGAAGCATAGAAATATGGAATACTGGATGGACTTGGGCCATGTCCGGAGATAATGCTAACTAGTATGCCGCATTTTCAACCCTCTCAGTTACCTCGTAAGGTCCAATATGCCTTGGAGACAATTTTCCTTTCTTTTTAAACCTCATCACACCCTTCATTAGAGATACTTTAAGGAATATGAAATCTCTGACTTGAAACTCCACTTCCTTACGCTTTGGATTAGCGTAACTCTTCTATCTACTGACAACCTTCTCTAGCCTTTGCTTGATCAATGGGATCTTCTCTGACATGATCTTGATTAATTATAGGCCCTCCAACTGCCTCTCGCTTACCTCCTCCCAACACATTGGTAACCTGCAATTTTGTCCATACAATGCCTCATATGGTGCCATCCCAATACTACTGTTGTAGCTATTATTGTAAGCGAACTCAATTAAAGGAAAGTGCTAATCCCAACTACCGCCAAAATCTATCACACACATCATCAACATATCCTCTAAAGCCTAAATTGTCTTTTAAGACTGTCCATCAATCTGAGGATGAAATGTCGAACTAAAATCCAATCTAGTGCCCAACACCTCCTATAATTTTTTCTAGAATCGAGATATGAACTACAATCCTCGGTCTGAAACTATCGATATAGGTACTCCAAGGAGGCACACTATCTGATCAATATAAACTTGAGCGAGCTTGGACACCAAATAAGTAGTCTTCATGGGTAAAAAGTGTACTGATTTCGTCAGTCTATCTACGATCACCCAGATTGAATCACATTGAGTTCTTGTATAAGGTAGGCCAACCACGAAATCCATCGTGATCCTCTCTCATTTCCATTCAGGAATTAATAGTGATTATAGCTTACCTGAGGGCTTCCGATGCTCAGCTTTTACTTGTTGACATATCAAGCATTTAGAAACATATTTAGCCACATCTTTCTTCATACCATCCCACCAATACATATCTATAATATTATGGTACATTTTGGTAGAACCTGGAGACATATTGTATATAGCATAATGCGCTTCCTCTAGAATCTCCTCTTTGAAGTTTTCTATAATTGGAACACACAGTCTCCCATTCATTTTGAGGATGCCTTCTTTATCGATTTTAAAATCTGACATCGTCCTTCTTGAACATCATAAGTAAGTTGTTGAAATTTAGGATCTTGACCTTGGGCGATCCTAATCATGTCCAATAATACTAACCGTATCCTAATGCTGGCCAGTAATATTCTTGCATATGAAATCTGAAACTGAGTACCTCTATCCATCAATTCATGCAACTCCTTGTCCAAAGCTCTCCTTTTTATTACGATATGCGCCAAACTACCTTAGGATTTCTTACTTAAAGCATCATCCATGAAATTTGCCTTCCCTAGATGATACTGGATCGTAAAGTCATAATCTTTTAGTAAGTCCATCCACCTTTTTTGCCTCAGATTTAGATTTTTCTGCTGAAATATATAATTTAGACTTTTGTGATCAGTAAAAATCTCATATGACTCACTATATAGGTAATGTTGCCAAACCTTTAAGGTAAAGATTATTACGACCATCTATAAATCATGCCTAGGATAATTTTGTTCGTGTTTCTTCAGTTGCCTAGAAGCATAAGCAATCACCTACCATTTCACATTAATACACATCCAAGGGCAACTCTCGAAGAGTTACAGTACAATTGAAATCCTTCACCTTCCGTTGGTAAAGCTAATATTGGAGCTGAAGTTAAACACTTATTCAGTTTTGGAAAACTCTCCTCGCAAGCATCGGACCAAATAAATTGGACATTCTTTTGCATCAATCGAGTCAACAGGGATGCTATCTTAGAATTTTTTTTAACAAATCTTTAATAGTAACCTGTTAACTCGAGAAAACTATGTACCTTTATCACGATCCTTGGTTGTTCCCAATTCATCACTGTTTCTACCTTTTTCGGGTCCATTTGTATTTCTCCTTGAGATGTCACGTGTCTTAATAATGCAACACTCTCAAGACAAAATTCATATTTTGAAAACTTGGCATATAGTTGATGTTCTTGAAGTGTCTGCAATACCAATCTTAAGTGATTGGCATGCTCTTTATTTGTCCACGAATACACCAAAATGTCATCAATAAAAAAATCACAAACCTATCTAAGAACTGCTTGAATACTCCATTCATCATATCCATGAAAGCTGATGGAGCATTTGTAAGGCCAAAAGACATTACTAAAAACTCATAATAGTCGTACCGAGTCCTGAAGGCAGTCTTAGATACATCATCTCCTTTGATCCTTAGATGATGGTATCCCAATCATAGATCAATCTTAAAAAAAGTACTTAGCACTTTGAAGTTGGTTAAACAAATTGTCAATTCGAGGTAATGGATACTTATTGTGGATAGTCACCTTATTTAATTATGGATAATCAATACACAATCAGAGAGAATCATCCTTTTTCTTCACAAACAGTACCGGGGCACCCCATGGTGAAGTGTTAGGTCTGATAAAACCCATATCTAATAGATCTTGTAATTGCTATTCCTATAATTCTGCAGGTGCCATTCTGTATGGTGGTATAGAAATCGAAGTCGTACTAAGTACTATGTCAATAAAAAAATCAATTTCTCACTTTGAGGGTAACCCTGGTAACTCCTCAGGAAACACATATGGAAACTTCCGAACTATCATAACGCTTTAGAGATTGATTCCCTCTACAGCTAAACCCCTTATTGAGGCCAGAATCGTTGGCACCCTTGTCTAAGCATCTTGTTGGCCATTAGTACTAAAACTATGTTAGAAGGGGTAATTTTTCTATCCCCTTTAAAGATAAACTCTACGTTCCCTAGAATCTTAAACATCACTTCCTTCTCTATACAATCTAAGGTAGCATAATGATGAGATAACCAGTCCATTCCCACTATTACATCAAAATCCATAACTGGCAATACCATAAGATTTGCTACCAATCTCCTACCATAAATCTATACGGGATATGAGTAGTAGATCAAATTTAACTCTAAGGAATCAATCAGAGGTGTAGATACTAACAACGATTCATCCATCCTATTTGTTGCTATTTCTAACCTTATAGCAAAGTTGGCGACATAAAAGAATGAGCCGCTCCTGAATTTATCAAAACCATAGCTTTTAATCCACATACGAGAATGATATCTGATACCACCACATTAGAAGCCTATGCATCTTGAGGGATGAGACGCCCTAGCCTGACCAAGGCTTACCTACTGAGAGCTAGAGGATTGTCCCAAACTGTGGCCTCCAGATCTACCTCCTAACTGTCTCCCTCCAAATTCTGGCCTTACTGACCACCAAACTGTGATCCCCTTTATAGTTGTTGAAATGGAGGTTGTGCCACACTAGAAGAGGATTGCTGATATCCCATCATAGGGCAATCTCTGGTCAAATTCCCATAATGGCCATATCTGTATGAAGCTCCTAGTTATATGTGACATGGACCCTGATGCACTCTTCCACACTACTGAAAAATGGAAGAAGCTAAGCCCGAACTACTGCACCCTAAGCTCTGCCCACTATTGCTACTATCTAGACTAGGAGTGAATTTGAATCCTCCCATATGTCTACGACTAGTTCTCTCCTTGCTATAAGCTTAAACAACCCTCTACCTCTAACCCCAACTTTGGCTGAACCCTGGCGAAAAGTTTGATTGCTGCTTCTGTCGTTGCTGAAAACTAGAGGATCCTGCGGAGTGCCTCCTACTCTGCTTTCCCATAGATAAGGTACGCTGCTCTACTAGAATCCTCTATAACTACTTGGCCATATCCACTAAGGTTGAGAACTTCTCTCGATAGCTCATAGACATGCTGATAAAAAGATGTCTCAGCCCTAACGCATACCAGTTGTTCTTCCTTAACTAATTTGAACAAAAAATATAAAAATTCATTTAGCTCGATTAATAAAAATTTTCAATGAATAAATTATTAATTTTAAATAAAAATTGATAATTAATTTACATTATATTTAAATTACAATATTTTGATGTTAAAATTATTAAAATCAAGAATTAATAATGTTATAAAAGTATTTTGTTTTGTGGAGACGTTAGTATGAGAAAATGCTTGACTTATTCTTTGGTAATATCTTTAACCATTCAAACCTATTTTAAACTTTTTTTGGCAACTTTTCTTTAGGTTGCCTTAGTTTTAAAATTATTTTTACTAGTTAAGGAAAAAAATATTAAATGGGACTTCTCCTAACTAGCTTCTCCGGTTCTCTCCCATTTCTAGGTGGCAACTTCTGCTACCTTAATTCTTCATAACTCCATTCCTCCTCTTTCTATAACTACTAACCTCTCATCTTATTCGCCTATTATGACTTCCTAACTTTCTCAAACATAGATTGAACACCATAACTGTTGTTTTTAGAGCTCTATGATTCCACAAGCTCAACTCCCTGAAAGCCAATATATCTAAAAGCTCAAAGATCCTACCAAGAGAAGAAACACTTGTGCTTGAGTAGTGGAAGGCTTAGCTCATATACAAAGATGACTTATTTTATACAATAAGAAGGAGGTGAGTTGAATGTAGTCTAATTGCCACTAGAAATTCTCCAAGCTAGTGTAGCATGATGGTCAATATAAACAAGCTATTATCCTTGAGAAAACAAAGCTGAAATTATTGGAGCATTTCCATAATATAACCCCAAAAGTATTAGAGCACCTTGACATTCAGCTATTTAAAAATCTCAATAGACAAACCATTATGCATAGATGAGAATAGAACTACTCAAAGTACAATAGGATATGACAGAGTTTGCATTGAAGTAGAAATATGCAAGGAACTACCTGAACTGTTAAGGTTAAAGAGACTGGAAGAAAACATGACTCTCTTCAAAACTGAAATTTCAGTGTCCTACTAATTGAAAACCACAAAACCAAAGGAGAAATCTATTTGAGATGAGCTAGAAAGCTCTGCTCTAGAGGGGATTATGAGGAGTTGAACAACAAAACCTTCTCTAAGAATAAGCATTAGGAGAATACTCAAGAATATAATAAAATGATTAATATTTAGACAAAGGAAATATGTCGCAGGGTTGAATGAGAGCAATGGGAAATCATCTAGTCCATTAGAAGTTCCCTTATTAGCATACAATAACTATATAAGAAATGAGGAGGAGCCAATCAAGGATGATATAATAGAAAAAGATAAGCTGGAAATTTCATAGAAGGGTTAAAACTAAAGAGCCTTAATTTTTCTGGATACTATTTTGTTTCATTATATTAATGAAATCCTTTAACATTTTTTATTTATAAAAAAACTCTTATTTGGAAAGTCAAAATAACTCTAGTAATCAAGAATTCACTTTACAAAATAGAAGAAGATCATAGAGAAAGCCAAAGGTAAGGTCCAAAGTGTCCTCATAAATAATATTCATGTATATAATATAATCTGAAATGTAAGGGGTATTAATTCCTCAAAGAAGTAGCAAGTTATAAATGTAACATCCCATTTCTATACTAAGGGGTAGAACCCTAGAGTTTTTTAATTGATAAAATAGTAATGCGAGCTTAGAAAAATGCATTTCATGCTCATGCATAATGTTAGCATACACACATGTAAATTTGAATTTTTGCTCATTAAAATGAATTGTTCATGCACTCATTTGATATTTTCTAGGTATAAATGATTTTTTTAATGTGATTATAATGTGAATTATGGATTAAGTGTCTTAAGAATTGATTTGGAGAGTATATGTATTGACTAAAAAATTTTGGTGAAAATTTGGGAAAATTTTGAAATTTTAAGGGTATATTGGACTAGGAAAAATGTTAAGTGATAGAATCATTAATGAATAGTAGTAAAAATAAATGTCAAATGGTAGTAGAAATTTTAATATGGGACATTAAGATTTAATGACTTATGTCATTGAAAATTGGGAGACAATTGGAGAAGAAATTGGGGACAAATGGACTAGTTAATAAAAGACCAAGAAGTGTCACTTGCCACACTATTTGTTTTAAAACACGAATTTCACTAAGTGAAAGATCCACATTATGGTCTTTCACTTGTTCATTTACGAAACACACTTCTTTTCTTCATCTTCATCTTCATTTTCTTCATCTTTCTCTTCTTCACTGACAAAACTCACTCTCACCCTCACCATGCTGATTTTTGGTCCAGCTCTTTCACTTTGTTTCTCCAAGAATTGTTGCCTTCTCCATTTTTTCACTAAAGACCCAACCTAATCCACCTTAAAAAGGTGATGATCGTATATGTTGGAGGAGCTAGGGTTTCTTGGTGATTGAAGAAGATTTGGGTAAATCAAGTAAGTATAAGCATCACTCTTCTTGATTTGATGAATGAAACATGATTTGATGATAGTTAGAGGTTAAATGTTCATAAATTGAGGATGGGTATATGCAAAAACGTGGATGAGAAATATGAATAGATTCATGTCTTGCTTTTGTGTTTTGATGGGTAATAGATTATGAAATGATATAATGTTGGATTAAATTGAGTAAATGGTGTTGGAAAAATGATAGGTGTAACATTTTCCATTGATTAAGCATATGTAATTTATCCATAACTTATTATGTAGATATCCAAATGAAGTGATTATTGATTTATATTAAATTAAATACATATGGCTACATTTTTCATGAAAGCATTGAATTCAAATTTGATCTTTATAAGTTTCAAATTTTGACCTGAAGTTGATTACTGGGTGTGGGAAAAAATGCAGAAAAACTAGATACATAATGGGTTTTTGTTCTGTTTTCTTGATGAATTAATGTGAATCTCTTTGGGTGTTTTTGTGATGAAATAAAATGATTCTAGATGTAAATAAAGGGAGTAATGCGGTATCATAAAATGGGAAGAATTAAGGTGATAGTTAGAAGTCAAATGAAAGTGAAAATGAAGTTGAATATGTGTAGTAAGTTGATGATGAATGTGTATATATGTGTATGTTTTATTATTAGTGTTCATGATCAATCATGGACTATAGTTTGTTTATGGATGATAATTAGTTGAAATGGTGTTATAATGATGGGAAAATGAGGACAAATTAAATTAGAAATGATAGATAAGCTTAAGGTAGTGAATGTAGAAAGTAAAGATTTAGAATCTGGAAAATGTGGATGCACTTGGATATACTTTGGGGAAAGAGGCATAACTTTTTCTGTAGAACTAATATTGAGTTCATTTAGGTATGGTTTTAAAGAGGACTTCGAGATATACAACTTCTATGAATACCCTAGGAAGATATTTTGATGTCTAGAGGGTTAAAATTTTCAAATTTCTATAACTGACTAGTGATGGTCCGCTCAGTGGACATAGATGTCTGCCTAACGAACATTTTGCAGTCAATTGGTCTTAATTAAGGCTTAAATGGGGCTTAGAATGAACCTAGAATGATGCCTTGATTAAGTGACTAATGTGTGGTATGTTTGATGTGATAATTGGGGTTATAACTTAATAAATGAATGGATGATATCAATTTACCAAAGGGTATGAGTGTATTTAGAATGAAGATGTGCATATGATTATAGTTATGGTCTAACGGAGTTGAGTAATATGTATTAGTTAAATGTGAATAAGAATTGAGTAATATGAGAGAATATAATGTTAGAAAAGAGATGACGAGAAATTGGATTATGACATCAGATGAACTAAGTGTTCTTGAGGTGTAAGCTTAAAAATAAACTAGACACATATAAAAGGAAAAGATTGAATGGTGAACTTAGAATGATCATATGCAAATGAAGTGTAAAATCTAAGTTCAATTATA
>JANSVA010000007.1:6363804-6389967 GCA_025504915.1 Erythroxylum reticulatum
ACATTACAAAATCTCCAAATTCGTTATTATTGTTGTGATCGTGTGCCTTTCAGATATAGATACAGATACAGATATAGGCTACCAATTTTTGTATTCGTTGTCGAGGAGTGTGGTGCTCTAGTTTTTACCTTGATTTTTATTAGTGTTTTGTATGTACTTGTTTCTAATTAGTTTTTACATTTATTTCTTTATCTTTTCACATTTGTTTATGTTTGTATATAAAAAGGACACATGGAAGGGAGTATGTCACTACTGGATATTATCATAGCTATTGATGGAAGATTTTCCTATAACTCATATTCTCAATCCCATAACCAAGTTTGGAGTAATCATATGAAGTTTAGTTATGGAGGGGATAGCTAGCACAACTACTTCCTAGATGAGCTATAAGAAGCACATCAATTCTCGCATATACCAGAAACCTCTTATTCCAAATCAGGTATATCTTTAGAAGACTTAGTTAAGTCTCGTACTACTAATACTTTACAGTTTCAGTAGGATACAAGTTCTAGAATCCAGAACTTGGTAAGCCAAATGGGTCAGCTGATGATAGATATCAACCGCCTAGTATCACAAAGTGAAGATACACAGCCATCTTAACACAAGGTGTACCCAAGGAACATTAGTGTCGAAACCATATAGAGTGGAGATGAGCTTGAGAATCTTGAGAAGACTACTCAAGGAATTGCTTATGAAGAAGAAGTGGAGAAGGAGCTCGAAGGAGACAAGGATATATCATTTAGCTCGAAGGTGAGTACTGAGTCCATAATTATTATTAAGACTAACCCTTCACCTTTACCTAGCAAATCGAAGAAATTGGAAAAGGAAGAAAAAGGTGAAGAGATCTTTCAAAAGTGTAAAGACTCAGTACAGATTAAGAGTTTGAAGATAAGAAAGATGATGAATATGAGAGTTCATCAACTTAGGCCCTATCCTAAAGAACCTTGTGTAAAGAAAATGCACACTGTGATACCTGAAGATCATAATTTTGTCATATGTTGAGGAAAACAAGGAGTCAAACCAATGATAATAAAAAAGGCCCTTTCTGAGAAGCAACTCAAGGGAAGTTTATTTCTTTTTATTTACATTTTCATATTTGTTAAAAAGCGCAAGTGTGTTTTTAAGATTGTTTGTTTCTTACGTGTTTTTAAATTTTCAAACAAAAAGAGAGAGAATCAAACAAACAAACAAACAATCAAATAAAAATGTTCTTTTTTATTGCTTCTAGGAATATATAGTCATGATTAGAGAGTGAATTGACTAGAAAAATCCATGAAAATTTGAGCATGTATTTTACTCTTGTGATTGATCAATATACATTATCTTTAAAAGAGTAGTGACTAGTGGTAGACACAAGCCAGTGAAATTTTGAGTCTTTATAGACTGACACATCCATATCAGTCTCATTGTCTTCTGTTTATGTGTGACCTTCATGACATGTACATCCTGACTTTGCTTTGATTTTCTATTCAAAACCACATTTTTATCACAAGTGTTAACATGAAAATGATGTAGGCATTCTTTGTTTCACAAGTTACATTAGCCAAACAACCTACCTTTTGACATGATTTTCCCTTTGTTAAGCTCCCTTGAGCTTTATTAGCTTTTCCTTTTTTGCACTAACCACTTTACATGCTTTAAACCTAACTAAATGTCCTATCCAAGTCTTAAAGCTAGCGGAGCATTTTTTAATTATTCATGATTATGGATGCACAAAAGTACAAATGTGGGGTGTGTATAATATGGGTTGCTTCTAATGATTAGAATGTCATTTTTATCTCTTATTAATGAATTCTAAATGTTGATGAAGTTTCTTTCAATTTTTATCGACAAACAATAAATAAAAAGAGAAAAGAAAAAGAAAAGAAAATATGTTTAAATAAAAGTATCAAGAAGAAAATGCGTATGTTTTGCAAAGTTATTCATTATTAGTTTTTCCTACTAAAGCTGTATAGAATGGGTGATTTGAGTATAATGTATATGACATAGATGTTGTTTTGAAGGATCACTCCTTATAGTTTTAATGTATTGTTATCATCAATTTTTATGAGTGATCCCTTATAATTCATTATGCTTCATGTGGCTTATGGTGTGAGGGCTTGATTCTAAGATGTGGAACATAGTTTTTGCATTTATCATAGTTGATGTATACAGTTGTGAGTGAATGTTGGTTTTTGCGCTTGATGTTATATTGAGGGTTTTTCTTGTTTCATTAGCTTTGATGGCTTTTACACTACATTATCCAAATACATTAACCCTTGACCACATTTTAACATTGAAAATTCCTTTAAGTCATGATTATGTATGTGAATCTTAGTGTTAGAAAAATGAAATGATATGCAAAGTTATGGAATGTCCTAATCATAAATGGTGTTAAGTGTACTTATGGATCAATGTTATTTTCACAAACTTTGTCTATGTCTAACATTAGATTGCTCAGTTTCTGAATGGAATGATGGTTGATTGGTCATGAGTAGAAGCACTGAATGTTGAGTTCTTGCTATAGATTTGAAATTTATTTCTCTTTTCTTATGACTATCTATTCTTGGAAAATATGGAAAATGAGTAAGTGTTTTGGATTGTGACTTTGATTTTGTTGTTCTGCCCGAGGACGGTCAAAATCTAAATATGGGGAAACTTAATATGTGCTTAATTGATTGTACATTTATTCCATAACACCTAGTGATTAATGCTATAAAATATTTAAGAAACTCATTTTGGTTTATGTTTAGTTTTAGGTACAATTTGGAAGCATAAAAGCTAAAGTGAGTTGAAAGCACATTCTTTGAGTCATCTTCTCAAAATTCATACTCAATTGGCTTCATGCAGTATAAGGAGAAGGATTAGAGCGAAGAGGAAACAAGAAAATGCCATAATATGAAGAGTATAAGATGCAGTGTAAGAGTTACAACCATGACTTAAGATGCACGACCGTGAACTTTCACAATCTGGGCCAGAAACCTAATTTCTAGTATAAATAGGACATTTTGATGGCAAAAAGAAGAAGAGTCATTTATGAATCATGACGGGAGGAAAATAAGGGGCAGAGCACGCATATTTTGGAAACCAATGGAGGGCTAAGCTTGGCTAAGCTTCCCTAGCCCAGTTTGAAGGTGAAATTGAAGCCGAAGACATGTTTTGAGCATATTTACATTGTGTTTGTTGTTCTTTCTCTCTTAGGGATTAATTATGTTATCCTATGTTTATTATTTGGGTGTCGTGTAAGAATGATTGAATGCTCTATTTTATTGTTTTGATGTAAACCCATTGCTAGAAATCAAAATCAAAGACATATCGTGCTACCCATTTCCAACTTCTTTCATTTAATGGATTAAGAATTGTATCATATCTCCTTCATATAGCATTCTTGTAAATGGCCAACCTGCCAAGTTTTTCAAAAGTTGCAAGGAAATTTGCCAAGGAGATCCTATATCTCCTTACTTTTTGCATTTTTCATGGAAGTTTTCAACAAATTACTTAAAAGAGTTGTTGAAAGAACCAAAGGATTCAAATATCACTCTAAATGAAGAAAACTTTATATCACCAATCTCTATTTTTCTGATGACCTTATGTTACTCCCCAAAGCAGATGCCCTATCTATTTTAACCTTATGAATGCTTTTAAGGTCTTCAACATAATGTTTGTCTATAAGTGAACTGCTCTAAGGGTGGTTTTTTCCTATCTAAAGAGTATTATAATCCAGAATTCAAATTTGACTACCATGACAAGTTTTAAACAACAAACCTTTCTAATAAGGTACCTCAACATTCCAATCACTTTGTATAGAGTAAACAATAGAGACTTCAAAAGCCTATTTGATAACATCAACACCAGAATTTATACTTGGACCTCTACACACCTTTCTATAGCTGGTAGAGCTCAACTCATTGTCTCCTTACTAAATTTTATCAAAGTATATTAGGTTGCTCTTATAGCTTTACCAATCAACATTACTAAATCTATTTGTAAGATCATCAACAGTTTTCATGGTATGGAAGTAATGGAAGTCCTAATCGGATCAAAATAAAATAAGGTGAAGTTTACATCCCATCAAGGGGATCTTGGTATATTTTCTTTTAAAATCATGAACACTATCATACTCACTAAAAGATTATGGAGACTCATTTTTGACAAGCAATCCCTCTCGTGCAATTGGAAATAAAATTATTTCATAGAAAATAGGAGTATATGGAGTTTGGATGTGAAGCACTATCACTCTTCTACTTGAAAGAAATATTGAAGATGAGATAAAGATTCAAACCTGACTTAATTGCAATAATAGGAAATGGAGAATCTATCAGTTTTTGGCAATATAATTGGTTATCTATGGGCCCTTTAGATAATTTGGTTGAAGCCTCACCTTTTAGGTAAGTGATTCACCATAAAGCAATTGTAACAGTAGCTCTAATGAATAAAGTGATCTTTAAACAAGTTCCCATTACTAGCTTTATGAAAAATGAGATTATTCAATCCACGATTAACACAAATGAAGATAGATTCATTTGGAAACATACCTCTAATGGCATTTTTACCAACCAATAATGCAAAAAGGTTCTATTATGTGATATAGTATGTATACCTTGGACTGAGGTGGAGGGGTTCAGTCATCTTCGTCCACAAGCTTCCATCACTCCATGGCTTGCCATGAAGAACAAGCTGCCAACTGTTGATGAACTTGTCAAATTTCTGAATCTCACCAAATATTGTACACTCTGCATAACTGTTGAAGAAAATATAGACCACTTATTCTTCAAATGCAATTTTACTAGTGAAATTTAGAAAGCACTACTAATCAAATGCTTGATTATTGATGCATCAAATAATTTAAGCAGCATCAAGACCTGGTGCCTAACAATCAGCCATCCAATCAGAACTATAAAATGGTGGTTTTGTATATCCTTATCTTGCTTGGTCACAGCCACATCTAATGAGATAAACAATCTCATTTTTCAAGATAAATGCCTCTCCAAAAATGCAATTCTATAACCAACTTCTGCAGTTCATCTGATATTAAATAAGCATTCAAAAGCATAGAGTCCATGAAGTGCAATATCTTCCATCCAATTTGAATGTTTAGGACTTTCTTATTTAAATTTAAAGAGATGTAATCCTCTCTAATTGCTAGTGCTCTTAAATGTATTTTATACAAATACATTAAATTTAAAATATCATCTCAAATGTATTTTATACAAATTTAAAATTAAATTTACCATTTTTATCATATTAATTTTTAATTAATTATCTTCCATTCTCCAGTATGCCAAGGGACGATGACTAATAATTTTGATAACCCATTGGCAAGTTTGTGGATAACCAGGTTTGCGCCTAAAAAATATATATATCTTCCATTCTTTTAAATGTTCGTGGTGTCATTACTAACTTTTTCCAATACTAAACTTGTTTGATAGTACGGCATTAATTAAGGTCGACACTACAATCAATGAAGAATCCAAATCAAGTGAATCATCTTAATAATAATTAATACGCTATGAAAAGTAATCCTATATTAGAACAAAGTAAAGGAAAGCCGAACTATGCAAAAATGTGATCAATTATCAAAGTGGGATGGATATTGTTTTTCCTTCCACAGTTTATGTTGTAAGGATACCCATCAAAAGCCGAGCCTTTGGTCTCACTCCCTCGTGCACAGTTCTAAGTAGGGAAAAGCTGCGAACTTGGTCATGGAAAACATGAAACGATGTCAAAAATGGTTCATTTGTATTCTCAGGCGCCAATATGGACGCCTTACGGTTGCTTTTTATCGCTCTCTTTGCGATTATTTGTGCAAGCCTCAGCGTCCCGCTAGAGCTACAGGTTTCACTCTCTTGCATTGCATTAGATAAGGGTTGAAGCAAAACAGAATTCCCTAATTTAATACCATAAATTGATGTAAAATTTAGAAATGGATTCTACATATTTAAATTACACATGATTAAACTTAAAATTATTCTAAAAAAAGTATTATTCTTCCGTTAGAGACGGTAAAGGCAGAAAAAAATACAGTTGAAATTTAAAAGGAATAAGAGTGACAACTCGTAGACAAGCCGATAGCAACTTGCCTTTGAAAAGCCCACGGAAAAGACGATTACATTTGGGTCAGAACAGATCCTCTGTTCTACCCACACATTCAAATAAATGTACAGCTAAAATTAGATAAAACAGGGCTGATATTGAGGAAGCGAAACTGAAGATATCATGGGATTCGGGTCTGCTCAACAAGTTTTTCGTCAAACGACATTTTCATGTCCGATGGATTGTTTATTAGTAAGCTCTCAACTCTAATTACCCACTTTTGTTAACAATAAATTTCCACTTCATACAAGATTTCTGGATAACAAGCCAATACAGTGTATACAGTACAACCCTTACAGATCAAGAATACCAAAACCGAAAATACAATGCAACCAACCGCTTACACTGAAAATATCAAAAGTTACACTCATTATTACTCATGACTATAGGATTTTGTGAGAACCAAAATCAACATATGTTGGAAGAGCCATGTGAGGACACAACTAGTATATATAGACATTAAAGACTCCACGTGTTTCTAAGAGATCCCAATCTCCAGGGATGTGCACCCCTGAACTGAAAGGTGAACTCGGGTTTCTCAAGTTATTGTGTTAGCGATCGCTTCGTCTCTATGCACCGACATCAATTCGGTTACTGAAAGACCCTCTAGAATCCAGCATGCTTTCAACTGCACCCACAACTGGACCCGATAGCAATCATAACACAAGAACACCAGACCTCTTGACAAACCCCAAAAGGACTCACTCAAACAGCAGACCCAGTTGATACTCCTCCATGAAAATTCAATGAAGAAAATTTTCTCGCCTGCTTTAGGTTCAATTTGTATAGTATAGACGATCCAGACAATTATATCACAATACTTACATTTAGCTGAAATTGAATCCACCAGAAGGAACAGCAGGAACCTCATTCCCAAACCGGAACTCAGATTGGGGCGCATCCCCTGGTGGCATTGTCTCATCCTCTTCCTCCAACCAATATGTCTCAAGAATCTTCACTGCCTTCTCATAAATCTCTGTATTGTCATGAGACTGTAGATTTTCGATTTTCTCCAAGCCCTCAGCATCGTCAATCATTTGAGCATAAAGGTTTATACCCCCATTGTTGCCCAAATTCTTGTCAGCCTCCCCTACCTTCAAGATGTTTTCTAACCCTTCTAAGCACACAGTCACAATTCTTGGATCGGGGCAGATGAGAAGATCACATAACGGTTTAATACAGCCTTGACTAAAAAGAAACCTGAAACATTTTTGCACTCCGATTAAATTATGAAGTATCTAGTTATACCTTAATTTATCAGATATTCTCAAGCAAGAAAATAAAAGAAATTAGATTGACTTTCTTACTTGATCTGCTCATGAGTACCACCAGATGTAGCATTTGAGATGGCCCACGCAGCCTCCTTTTTAATGTCAAACTCAGCATTTTGAAGCAGTTGAACCAGTGGGCCAATAAGATTAGCCTCAATTACTGCCTGTAAATTTTCATAGAAGGGTGTTCAGTTACTAATGCCACAGTTCAACCCAGAATTAAGTAAAAATGGAACGAGCCAACAAGAAGAAAATTAGTACCTGGATTTGTTCCTTATTGCCAGCTGTTATATTAGATATAGTCCAACAAGCTTCTTTTTTGATGCTCTTTTTATAGTTATTGGTCAACAAGTTCAGAAGGCATGGCAGTGCATGATGGTTGATAATACACTAGTTTGAGGAGAATAAATCAACGCACAGGTCAGGTGAACATTAAAAATAAGCTAGCTTCTGGGATGGATATATAGATAACAAAATCAGAAGCAGATAACATAAATAATTATTGCTTCACCAATAGATCAGAAACAACGCCCCAGTTTCAGGCTTATATCCACTGCTCAGGATAAATCATTCACATTTCTGTCTATGCAAGTTAGTAATGCTCAAGCACTGAAACCCAGATAATTTTTTTGATTAGACCGAATAGAACAATACTAGGTTTTACATGTGCAATGTTCTCAAAACATTAACAGATGAAAACCTAAAACTTAAATTTCTGGCCCAATGTTCCCCAATAAATATTGTTCAGCAACAAGCAGTACAAAATAATTTCATTGTGTATGGGTTCCTAGATTCCAATAAAATAGAACCAAAAAGAATTTCAATGTCGTGGAACAGCATTTCAACTAGACACAAATACTTATGCAAGTAAAAAATTCCTATAACGTGCAGTACCTGAGTCTGCATATCATCACCAGTGACTATATTCCCAACAGTACGAAGTGCAGGAATGAGAACTGATGGAGACGGATGCCTGTCATATGTTAAAAAATATCAGGCTTAAGAGCAACAAGCCAGTAACCAATTTCAAAAGCTCAGTGTGAAGGAATCACCAACTTACTGTAAAAGCTCGATTAACCGTGCACATACACGTGCGTCAATTACAGCTTGAATTTTGTCATTTGTACCATCAGAAAGATAAGAAAGTGCCCAACATGCATCAGTCAAGACTTCTTCATCATTAGAATGAATAAGATGTGCAAGAGCTGGAAGTGCAGGCTTAACCTATTTATATGGTGCAACATAATTCAGCTTTCAAAAACAAGTAGCTTAATTACAATAATATACCAAGGACATGAACGGAAAATTGCAATAAGACCCTTGCAAAGGAAAAAAAATCTTCCAAGTCTTATCCCTATCAACATTTAAAATCCAAAAGCATTATAAACAAAACAATTTACATGATACCTTTCAAACATGTTTTACATCGTAAGTCAAACAGCAAATGGAGAAAGTTGTATCATTAATGAACCTGATCAAAAGGAGGTTGTGGCTTGCCTCGACAAAAGTTTGATAGAGTCCATGTAGAATTTCTGAGCATAGAGAGTTTCGCATGCTCATTCAATTGTGCCAACAAAGGAATTAAAGCTCCATGGCCAAGGACCAGATCACGGCATCTAGGAGAATCACCAGCGACATTTCCCAAAGCCCACACAGCCTGCAGATTTGAGAACAAAGAAAGTGTGATAGGTCATACAGCAATTAAAAGTAGCATAGCACTGCAACAGTAGTTCAATAGAGAGTCAAACCACTCACATTTCATAATTAGAACTACAAAAATGAAAATGCAGCAATAATTGGAGTGTGTCATCTGTTTTTATACCTGCTCACGAACATCATCACTTGGGGAACGAAGAAGCATCACAAAAATGGGAACTGCACCATGATCTATGACCACCTTAGTGTGCTCAGATGTTCCGGAAGCAATATTTGTTAGAGCCCAGGCTGCTTCAAACTACAAGGATTTGGAAAATCAGAAGTCCATGAAGTAAATTATGGCAATGTAAGAACAAAAGCAACTATTCATTTACAAAACCTGGAGCTGGGGGAAGTCCTCTCTCATCAGGAATTCAACAAACCGAGGAACAACACCTGTTCGTATCACTTCCTCGATTGGAGGACTCCGTTCTAATTGAGGGCAAGGTGGATGTAGTAAATACTTTATGCAAAACAGCGTACACACTAGACACCATGAATTGTAATAAAGATGTAAATGCAATTCTCACCTATTGAAAGCAGCTTCCTGAATTGAGTAGTTGCCTCAAGCTGCAAATTACTATCATCAGACCAAATACCAGCAACCATTGATGGCAGTTGCTCCAACTGCAATCAAGGAATCAACTCATATGTAAATTACTACATAAAAACGCATTCCCCAAAACCTGTCAACATTTTTAAGGCAATTAATTTTGATACAAGAAAGAAAATCACATGTCTGGGAACAACGAGAGAATAACGTAAGCAAAAAAAGGGGGGAAAATTGAGTAAATAGCAGCAACATAAATAACTTTGAAAAAAACAAGGATATCAAAGCAGTTATGTAAAGAGAAGTAGCAGCTCGTAAAAGTGTAACAACTATGCTCTAAGATTGTTCCAAAAGCGTCCCACTAGCTTATTTATTGACATCTAGCACCACCACAAAATGATATATGACACCCAATTTTATAGACAATCCAATATGAACAAAAACAATTTGAATGAACAGTGCTCCATTTAATAATTAAATAAAAAGAAAAAATGAAAAATAAAAAATAAAAAAGAAACTAATTGGCATCACACATTTTACTGGGGAAAAAGGAAAAAGGTATTCCCACGCTTAAAAAGGCATAATTCCACGCTTACTGTGTTCCTTCTCTTTCCATGGCTCAGGACAGCCTACTCTTTGCAACCCAAAATAGGAAAGAAAAATATAAGAGTAATTCCAACTGAAAAGCTACAGAAACAAAAATTAACCGCAATTCCAAGTCCAAACTAAGTAATTCACTACGTATCGAACCACTGTTAAATTTGGCGGAGGCCACTGCTCCTACTACTCAAAAAACAATAACTAGAATAATTTAGCGGTCATCCTGAATTCAAAAACAAATTGAAACTAACGACCAATAACATTAACCGGTTGAATCAACTAAATCATAAAATTGGAGAACCCCAATAATTAAACAACCAATTCATCAACGAAGACCAACAATAACACACCATTAGTCGTTATCCCTATTAATCAATCACATATTTACCAAAAAAACCTAATAAAACTAAAGAACTAATGCAATCAATCAACTTTAATTCAAAAATTCCAAAGGGAAAAAAAGAAAGAAAACCTTCTTTTCGACGGCGGACGAGTGCAGAGAAGCAGGCAAGGTCTGGGCTTGAAGGCCTTCACGGCGCTTCTTCTGGAGGCTTTCCTCCCTACGATTCTTCCGGATCTCCACCATGTTATCCTCTCTTCTTCGACGACCCTCCTCCGCGTCCACGGCTACCTTGTATCTGTTCCGACGGACTTCGGTCCTCGAGTTTGGCCTCAACGACATCGTTTCAGCTACAAATTTACCACTGTACCAAACGATCTATATATGTACGTATGAGAGATGAAATGGGAAAAAATGGAGACTTTTGAAGGCTTCGATTTGAGGGAGAGAGAAGGACGCGAAGGGAGATGGTGAGAGTTTATGGGGGAAGGAGAGATGCGGCATGGAACAGTAGAGTTGGGTTGAGGAATGGGCACGGATCGGCGCTTAATTACTGGCTATGCCCGTTCATTTGAATTTGAATGAAAATGATTTTTGCTTTATCAAAATATTCCATTATCATTACTCTATTAATTTAACAATCTTTTTATTTTGGACAATTACAAAATATTTAGTAATATTATAAAAATTACAAAATAAACACTTTTTAACAATGCTTGAGATAGCAGAATCGTGCGGGTATTAACGATCCTTGACTAGTATTGAACACGTGAAGCAACGAAACAAGACAGGTTTGTGAGGAGATAATTAGGAAAAGGAGCAATATCAAGTGTTGGCATGTATTTGTGCATAACGAGATACAAAATTCAGATATGAGACTAAAAGAAGACTTGAGATAAACATTGAGAGGAAGGTTAGTTGGATCACATGCATGACTATAATATGCGAGAATTCTAAGGTAACTTAGCAAGTAGATCAAGCATGTTGTGAGTTTTGGGAGAGTTTTGGACCTTGTACGAGTTGATTTGGCTAAGGCTAGAATCTTAATGGATTAAAGACTTAATATGTGCTCAAATGAATAGACCATGACTAATAGAGTTGGCATGAGAAAGCGTTGGACGAACCATTTTGCTATTGACTTAGATGACTCATCATCAACGGACAGAGATGAGGAAATTTTGGATGATTTGGCGGATAAGATCACAATGAAGGAACACATCTCTAAGAGATAAAGATCATATGAAAGGATCATCTAAAGATAGAGGAGATCATCGTGGATATGGATAATCATTCTTAGATAGTGTAATTGTTTATCTTGTTATTATGATGTCGCTTAATCCTATTAGATAGAGTCCTAATTAGATGTGGATATAATATATTGGTTAGTATGATTTCATCTGATAAGGATAAGATGTGATCTTAGCTAGTAGAGTTCTATTAGGATTTTAACTTAGTCATCTAGAGGTGCCTATAAATAACTCATTTGAGTCTTGCTCTAAAAAACAAAAAAGATAGTGAGTGTGAGAGACACTCAGTGATTGAGAGATCACTCATTTGTATACTTTAAGGGAAGTAATAAAGGTTGACGTTTGTCATATCTCTTTCTTGTGTTCTTATTGTTATCATAATTATGTAGTTCTTTTATAGTTTTCTTACAAGGGTGTGAGTGTGAAATCCTACGAGGGTCATGAGGCGATCGAGAATGAGTAACTTGGTCGATGATCACGAGACAAGACTAAATCTTACTTTAACAGAGCTAAGTGAGATTGTCGCACAAGGGTTAGCGCATCTCGTGAGAAAAGTTCGTGCTTGAAAGAAAACCTTTGTAACAATTATCTAGCTAAATCTTAGAGGAATCGATTTGATACTAGGGGGTACTTGGTTAGTTGGTATAGAAAGAAAGAAATCAATAAAGAATGAAAAAAGATAGTTGATAATATATTATGATTGAATGAATAATGTTTTCATATCCCTTTTGGGGCAATACTCCATACCCTTAATATAATGAGGAATGGAAATCATATCCATTTCCATTCCTCACTATATTCATTATAATTCTTATTACCATTCTAATGTAGCGTATCATAATACTACTCAAAACAACTAGACCTACATCTATAGTAGTGGTAATTCTAGGTCAATTTCACAGAGAGGGTGTGTAAAGCTTTTCAAATAAAATCAATCGGTGTTTAGGTTATGGGGGGTTTGGTTTGATTTTCAAATAAGAAAATAAAATGAAGCAAAATTAATGAAAGCAAGTTAAAGAAAACATTCAAAGATGATGAAATCGTTAGGGACCTAATTATCGATTCTATTTTAGCCTACACTTAATCAAACATTCTTCATTGAATTATTGTTATCTTATCCCTCCTAGCAACTATTAATCATAGGTTATAATAAGCTCTAATAACCCTGGTTTTCCTTTAGGTCGTGTTTAATTAAAAGACACTCGTTAATTAAACCTAACTATCAAACAACTTAGGATAAGATCTCTAGATTTAATTAGACAATCGCATTACGAATTAGGAAAACATATTAATTAAGGCAACAACCACACAAGCTTGGGTTATTTAACTTAGGTTATATTATCCCTAATGATTTGAAACCAATTGAAAACACAACAATTACGGATTGTATCCCTGATAATCCAAAACTATTAGTTGCTACAAATGAATCTCAACATAGCAATTACTAATTATATTGAAGATTCTAGTAATACCTAAACACAGCAATTACAAATTATGCTCAAGATTCTAACAATGGATTCATATATAAATAATCTAATAATAATGAGAATAAAGATCATTCATACATGACAACCCGATTTCATAAGCACAAGAGTATAGTATAACATAATTAATCCCTAAAGAGAGAAAGAACAACAAAAATAATGAAAGAAATGCTTAACCGAGTTCTTTGACATCGATATCACCTCCGAACCGGATTGGGAAAGCCTAGCCTTCCATGGGATCTCCAAAGGATGAGAGTTTTGCCCCTTTGTTGCCTCTGAAACTCCTAAATTGTTTTCTCTAACTTTTCATCCCATTTCTATCGTCGAAACGATGTATTTATACTCAGGTTTTCGAGTGACTTGGTAGCATTTCATAGGTATGCATACCTTGTTCACAGGTGTGCATATGAGTCATGGGCGTGCATGGTGGTGTCATACCCATGAAAAATCACACGCTTATGACAAATAAGTTATGGGTGTGACTAACATTTTGTTATGGGCGTGACTAACATGCTCACACGCATGACTTTTATGTCATAGCCATGAACAACTTTCTGCACTCTTTATTCTTAATGTTTTCAACATATACTCTTCATTTTATGTATTTTCTTATCACCTCTTGCTCTAGCCCTTCTCCTTATTTGTTAGACTCTGAAATTTTTTCTTCAAGTTAAGCATGATTTAAAATAATTTTGAGATTTTGATAGATTTAATTTTTGGACTTATAATTATGTCAAAGTTAGTAGGATTTATTGAATGGGTAAGTGGAATTAAAATGTTAATGTAATAAGGATGTTTAAGGACATTTTTGAGAGATCACTTAAGCATAAAAGAACTTAAGCTTATAAGGAAGGGTAAAATGGACTTTTAGGGCTCATTAAAGGTATAAATGAAAGAAGAATATATTGTGTTGCTTGTTAAGAAGAGAAAAAGTGATTTGAAGGGAGAGAAGATTGAAAAATGAAAATAAGAGTGAAGAAGAGAGGTTTCGACGAAAGGAGACAAGAAGAAAAATCAAGCTTGTTAAGGTAAGTTAGCCATCTTTTCTTCTTGCTTTATTAAAGAAATGAGTTGTGTTGAGGATGAAAGAGTTAGAGAGAGAAAGGGGTTTGTGTAGAGAATGAAAGGTTTGTGTAAGAAGAAGATGAATTAAGAGAACCCAATTGATTTCAGGGTTTCTAAACTAGGTTTTAGGTTTTCTAACCTAGATGGACTATGGGTAGGTTAGATTTGAGCTTAATTTGTGTTTATGGCAATTTTTATGATTTTTGAAGTTTATGAATTTTATTGGAATGTTGTTTTGAATGAAATCTTTGTTGTTTTAGGAAACCAAGAGAATCCTACCCGAGAGCAAAGAGAAAGGCAAGGTTGACTTGGATTTTAGCAAGCTAATTAGGTAGGTAACATATTTATGGTTATAGTGTAATTGGGAAAATTCATACCTAAGTTTGTATGTTGGATTGATTGAAATTGATTTGTTTAAAATTGACTTGTTTGTAAATGTTGAAAATGCATGATGAAATATGACTATGTTATACCTCGAAAAAGGTCATGACATTTTGTATTAAATGAAAAGAAGACAAGGCATGAAAGTATGAGCATATAAGAAAATGAATATGTGCTTTTGTTTGGGCGAGAGTGGGACCATTCTGTTCGTCACGTGCATATTGACAAGAGCCTTCTCCCGGTTGCCCGCTTGTGGCATATGAGCTTTAAAATTGGACTCATTTTGTTCATGGGGTAAACTTTGGTTTCTCCATTCTATTTCTATGGAACCTTTGAGTCATTTGTTATGCATTGCATCTTTAAATTGTCGTGTGTATGATGCATTTGAGTGCTATGTGTTATGAGTGTTAAGCTAAAATGAAGAATGTTTAAATTACTGAATATACATATATATATACATATGCTAGAATTGTGGTCAATTGCCAATGGCTATAAATATATTAGCCACTGAGTCGTGTAGCTCAACCCAACATTTTTCCACTCCTTAGGTGTTGAACGAGAAGGTTTGCAATCTTTGCAAGGCATTAGGACAAACTCCAAGATAGTTAGAGATTTTTGTAACTAAGTTAGTGACTAGACTTTTGGATAGCTTTATGAGCATATCAAACATTAAGCGTCCCATGTATTTTGTATTTTGTGTTAAGCTTTTGATTATAATGTTGATATGTAATTCAAGCTATGTATGAATTTCTTTTGATTTAACAATGAGTTTAGAATCGAAAAGTTTCCAATGTGTATGTGCATATTTCTCTTGTAGTGGTACATTTCATATTTCAAGTCTCTCATAGGTGTAGAAATTGTATTCTGAATTCATGGGAAACTCTGGTCTAATATAGGTTGAATTAGACAAACTTGTCTTCTAGAAAGTTGTAGCTTACCTTTCTAGAATTCCAATGGTATATAATATGTAATTTTTGAGCAACGGAATCGAAATTTATGATCTTTATAAGTGGTGATGCTCTGGAGAGTGTAGTTAGTGATTTCAAAACTTTTGGTGATGTGAGGAAGACCCTGTAGAAAACCTATCTTCTGGTGCCTATCTTCTAATGCCCATCTTCTAGTGCATATCTTTTGGTGCCCATCTTCTAGAGCACTGTAGACTGAAACATCTTATAGTGCCCTATAGACTGAAACCTTCCTTCTTATCCACTATAGGCTGAATCGTCTGGCCTATTGTCTGGTCCAGTTCTTACCCTTTAGATGAAAAAATCTCTCTTATATGTCTTCACAAAATTGTAGATCTTGAAATCATTTTTCTAACCACCTAAGAATGACCTTGATCCAATATGTATAGAGAAAGTTATGCCAATTGTTCCAAATTAGGTCTTAGACAGAAACTTCTTCTATGCACTGTTCATTTTATATCGTCTGGTCCAATGTTGACTCTCTAGATGACAAAATATATCTTCAAGGTCTTCATAAAAGATATATATCTTGAAGTCCTTTTTCGAACCATCAAATAATGACCTTGATTCAATATCTCTAGAGAAAGTTATGCTAATTGTTCCAAATTAGGTCTTAGACTGAAACTTCTTCTATGCACTATTCATCTTACATCGTCTAGTACAATTTTGACCCTCTAGATGACAGAATATCTTTAAGGTATTCATAAAAGTTGTATATATTGAAGTTCTCTTTTTAACTATCTAAGAATGACCTTGATCCTATATCTCTAGAGAAAGTTATGCCAATTATTCCAAATTAGGTCTTAGACTGAATCTTCTTCTATGCACTGTTCATCCTACATCGTCTAGTCCAATTTTGACACTTTACATCATCTTAAATCTTCATGAAAGTTGTATATTTTGAAGTCTTATTTCAAACCATCTAAGAATGACCTTAATCTGATATCTCTAGAGAAAGTTATGCTAATTTTCTCGAAATAGGTTTAATGATTGAGGACAAGTACTGTTTCCGTTTTATGACTCTAAATGCTGGGCTTCGGAAGCGGGGTCTAGCATTATTGTTCCATAAAGACAAGTAAGTGTGAATCTAAAGAAGATGACTCAAAGAATGTGCTTTTAACTCACTTTAGCTCTTATGCTTCCAAATTGTACTTAAAACCAAATATGAATTAAAGTGAATGTCTTAAGCGTTTCGTATCATTAAACACTTAGTGTTATGGAATAAATGTATAAATCAGTTAAGCACATATTAATTTCTCCTACACTTATCTTTTGACCGTTTTCGAGCAAAACATCAAAATCAAAGTCATAGACCCAAAATATTTACTCATTTTTCATATTTCCTAAAAATATATAGTCATAAGTAAAGAGAAACAACTTTCAAAACCCTAGCAAGAACTTAACATTCAACGCTTCTATTCATGGCTAATCAACGTCCATCTCCCTTAGAAATTGATCAATATAGAGGTAGACTTGGAAAAAATGTGTTTAAATAAGATAGATTCGTAGGTACACTCAAACACCATTCATGATCATTCTATAACTTTACATATCATTTAATTTTTCCATTATTAAGAGTCACATGCATAATCATGAATCAAAGAACTTTTCAAGGTTATAATGTGGGCAAGGTTAAAGTGAGATTTATTTGGATAGTGTAGTGCAAAAGCCATCAAAGCTATTGAAAGAAGAAAAACACTAAATATACTATAAAGTGCAAAAACTAACATTCACTCACAATTATATGCATCAACTATGATGAATGCAAATACTATGTTTCCTAGCTCAAATTCAAGCTCTCCCATCATAAACCCATCAAGCATATATCACTCACAAAAGTGATCATAAATAAGACTTTGTAACCATAGGGAGTGACCATTGAAAGCAACATCCACCTTATATCCAACATACTCAAGTAACTCATTCAATACAACTCTAGGAGCAAAGAATAATCATAAATAACTTTGCAAACCATATGTATTTCCTTCTTGATAATTTTATTTATATTTTATTTTTATTTTCCTTTTTCTTTTTTTATGAAATAAGCTACATCAATTTGGGAATTATAAGACATAAATTGACATCCTAGCAATTTTAACCATCCCACACATTTGCATACCCCATCACATAGAATTTTGTTCATCCATAAACTCAACAATCAATAATTGCTTTACTAGCTTTAAGGCTAAAGTGAGACACTTGGTTAGATTTAAAGCATGTAATGTGGTTAGCATAAAAAGAAAAAGTAAATAAAGCTCAAAGGGGCTTAACAAAGGAAAATTCATATAAATGGGTGGGTTATTTGGCTAATGTAGCTTGTACAAACAAAGAATGCCTAATCATTTCCATTTTAATGCATGTGATAAAAATATGGTCTTGCATAGAAAATTAAGGCAAAATTAAGATATACATGTCATAAAGGTTACACATAAACAAAAGGCAATGAGATTGATATGGATGTGTCAATCTAATAAGGCTCAAAATCTCACTGGCTTTGTCTACCACTAGTCACTACTCTTCTAAAGATAACGCATCTTGACCAATCACAAGAGTAAAAGTACATGCTAAAGTTGCCAAGGATTCTTCTAGTCAATTCATTCTTAATCATGACTATATAGTCTTAGAAGAAATAGAAAAAGAGAAAATATTTTTTTTTGTTTTATTCTTTGTCTCATTTTGTTGAAAACTTCAAGAAAAGCAAGAAACAAGCAAAATTAAAAACAAGATGCATTTTGTTTAGTGTTGTTGGCTCAACTCCATACTTTCTCCCTAAGTGACAAAATTATGATCTTCAGGTGTTACAATTTGAGCTTCTTCCACATGAGGATTTTTTGAATAGGGTCTTACTTGATAATCCTTCATATTTATCATATGTCCTATCTTCATATTCTTAATCCCTACTAAGTCCCCTCACTCTTGAAATATTTGGAATGTCTCTTCACCCTTTTCTTCCTCGTTCAATTTCTCCAACCTGCTTGGTAAGGGTAAAGAGTTAATCTTAACAACAAATTGAAACTCAGTATTTACCTTCAAGCTAAAAGATGTATCCTTTTTTGATTCGTTCTCCTTCTCCACTTCTTCGACACAAGCAATTTCTTGAGTAGCACTCTTAAGATTCTCAAGCTCATTTTCACCTTTTAAGATATGTACACTACATCCTTTGGTTACACCTTGGGTTGAGATGGTTGCTTCTTTTCGCTTTATGATTTAAGGCAATCAAGAGTTTCTGCCATTTGGCCCATTTGGTTTGCTACGTTTTAAAGTCTAAACATAGTATTTTGTTATAATTGCCTCATTTCCCGTTATAACTACTATATACTCTATTAAATAATCTATTGAATTTGAATATTATTAGCATTCATAATATTAATAATATTAAGCAAGTCTTCCAGAGATATACCTGATTCGTCTTAAGAAGCTTCTAGTCTATACAGGAATTGTTGATGTTCTGCATACTATCAAGGCAGTAATTTGATGATTATCCTATCCATAATTAAAGTTAATATGATCATTCCAAACTTGGTTATAAGATTGGGAATATGAGTTATAAAAAAATTAATTCTATCCTTAAATTTTTTAACACAACAAACATTAAACAAAAAGTGAAAAGATTAAGAAATAAATGTAAAAACTATTTAGAAACAAATATGTACAAAAAAATAAAATTAAAAACTAAAACTAAAACACTGCACTCCCCAATAACGACGCCAAAATTAACAGTAGCACGTTATAACATTACTTTATATAACTAGCCCTACAACTATTGCAGTGGTGAGTTTAGGTCGATCGTACAGAGAGTTTGCGTAAAGCTTTTCAAATGAAATTAATGGTGTTAGGTTATTGGGGGGTTTGTTTGGTTTTCAAATAAGAAAATAAAATGAAACTAAACCAATGAAAGCAAATTAAAGAAAACATTCAAAGATGATGAAAATTGATAAAATCGTTAGCGAACCGATCATCGGTTCTATCTCAACCTACACTCAATTAAACATTCTTCATTAAATTGTTGTTCTCTTCCCTTGCCTAGCAATTATTAATCATATGTTAACGATAAGCTCTATTAACTCCGATTTTTCCTTAAGTTGTGTTTAATTAAAAGACACTCGTTAATTAAACCTAGCTATCATACAACCTAGGATACGATCTCTAGATTTAATTGGACAACTGCATGATGAATTAGGAAAACATATTAATCAAGGTAACAATCACACAAGCTCGGGTCATTTAACTTAGGTTATGTTATCCTGAATGATTCGACACTAATAAAAAACACAACAATTACGAATTGTATGCCTAATGATCCAAAACCATTAGTTGCTACAAATGAATCTCTATATAACAATTACAAATTATATTGAAGATTCTAGTAATACCCAAACACAACAATTATAGATTGTTCTCAAGATTCTAACAATGATTTTATACATAAAAAATCTAATGATAACAAGAATAAAGATCATTCATACATGCATAGGAGCATGGGATAACAAAATCAATCCCTAAAGAGAGAAAGAACAACAAAAACAATGAAAGAAATGCTTAACCGGGTTCTTCGACATCGATATCACCTATGAACTTGGTTAGGAAAGCCTAGCCCTCCATGGGTCTCTAAAGGATGAGTTTTTTTCCCCTTTATCTCCTCTCGAAACCCCTAAATTGTTTTCCCTAATTTTTCATCCCATTTCTGCCATCAAAATGATGTATTTATACTTATGTTTTCGAGTGAGTTAGTAGTATTTCACGAACACACATATGTTGTTCACGGGCGTGCATATGAGTCACGGGTATGCATAGTGGTGTCACATTAGTCATGGGCATGCATAAAATGTTACACCTATGACAAATAAGTCATGGGCTTGACTAACATGCTCATGTTCATGACTTTGATGTCATGGTCGTGAATAAGTTTCTACACTCTTCATTCTTGATGTTACAACATACACTCTTCATTTTATGCATTTTCATATTTCCTCATGCTCTAATCCTACTCCTTCTTGCTCCATGAAGACAAGTACGTGTGAATCTCAGAAAGATGGCTCAAAGAATGTGCTTTTAACTCGCTTTAGCTCTTGCGCTTTTGAATTGTACCTAAAACTAAATATGAATTAAGTAAATGTCTTAAGCGTTTCATATCTTAAACACTAAGTGTTATGGAATAAATGTATAATCAATTAAGCATATATCACATTCCCCCAAGTGAACCAAGCACACCTTAATTCTTCTAGGGATAAACTCTCCTTTTAGAACACTATGGTTAATGGTGTTATTGTCCTTCCAATTGTAGTCCTTCATACTGCCTGATCTTTTTCTTTAGTTGGATGTTTTCTAAGGAAAAGGTCTTCCTTTCTCCAAGTTCATTAATAGTCATTAGCTAAATGGAGAAAGTATGGCCTTAAGAAGACACTACTTATTGAAAATGACGTGTTCATTTTCATATTCACTAAAGATACAAAATTGATAGGAGTACTAGAGCAAGGGCCCTAGTACAATGGGGACAACTAATGTTCCTACAAAAATGGAGGCCAATCTTGGAGATAGATAGGAGTAAGATTGATGTCATTTCATTGTGGATCAACTTCCACAATATACCCCTTGAGTACTAGATAAGGGAAGGATTTTGCTACATGGCTAACTCTATGGGTAGACCATTTTGCCTTGATACTTAAATTGCTAAGATGGATAAATTATGCTATGTGATGATATATATTGAGGAGAAGAGGAAAGAAGATCTACCCGATGCAATGTCTATAATGAAATTGAATGTTGCTAGGGAGATGACCAAAGCCAAAATATCCCTTACATATACTTGGAAACTAATGGTTCAGAGCAAGACTTGGAGGCCCATAGGGAGACCTTTCATAATTGGACTCTACCAATAGCCTATAAATTTCAAGGAGAATAATGGACCCTTTATTCAAGAGTAGTCATCCTTTATCATTGATAATCAGAGGGACCCTGTAATATATGAAGAGAATCTAATTAGAGAGAGGGTTGGAAATGTAAATGAAGGAAAGGACCCTGTAAATCTTATCATAAAGGAATCTTTCTTAACCAACTCATAATTAGGGATTGAAGTAGTGAGGATTGGAAAAAACCTCTAGCAATGGAGTGAGGAACAAGGATGAGGAATCCTTAGGTAAAGCCTCATTAAGCTTGTAGAATTCACATGATAAGGAATCATTCCAAAATAGTTTAAAGATTGGTAGTGAAGCCTTAAAGCTATTAAAGGTGTAATAGCCCATTTTACATACTAATAGTTAGAACCCTAGAATATTACACATGGCCATATCATTGAGAATTTATGAATTGCATTTCATTCACATTCATATCATTAGCATACATATATGAATTATGAATTAGTACATGTTGAAAAGATAATATATGCACTCAATTGACATATTCTAGAGTATGAAAGGTTTAAAATGATCATGATATAAATTGTGTATTGTATATGTCTTAAATTTTGGAACCCTAGAATATTGCACATGCCTACATCATTGAGAATTCATGAATTGCATTTCATTCACATGCATATCATTAGCATAAACATACGAATTGTAAATTAGTATACATTGCAAAGATAATATATGCACTAAATTGATATATTCTAGGGTATGAAAGGTTTAAAATGATCATGATATGAATTGTGTATTGTTTATATCTTAAATTTTGGTTTGGTTGACTATAATTAGTAAACTTGAAATTTATTGTTACAATTGGAAATTTGATGAATTAAAATGTACATTTGGTCTAAGAAAAATGTCAAGTGGTAAGACATATTGACATGTGAAAAATTAGGATGAGTAAGCCTATAAATTAGTGACATTTGGCATGGAAAATTAAATGACAAATGGCAACAATGAGTGGGTGAGAAATGTCCTAGCTTAATGGTGACATTTAGAAATAAATATGTAGGACAAATGGAGAACATGCTTAGGAATATATGTCATAGTAATATGTAAACACCTAGCATCCAAGGTGTTAAGTTTCTGAAGGAGTGATTTTAGTTCTGCTCATTTCTTCTTCTTACACTCCCGAAACTCTCTCACCTTTACATGCTTATATTTTTTCTATGTTTTTGTCCAATTTCTACACCAATAATCCATGCTTTTACCCTTCATAAGATGGTTAAATAATCAAATTATTATTGTCCTTTGTTCTAGCTAAAAACCAACCTGTTGTTACCTTGAATTCATGATGATTTTTGCATACATGGAGAACTGGATTAGCTTGATCTTTGAGCTATACAAGTAAGTAAAAGATTGGTATTTATACATGTTATAATAGAGAATTTATGATGATGAAATTGGGATGAATTGTATATGATATTGATGATGAATTGTGCCGAAAATTTCTGCATGAACTTGGGTCTATTTTGTTTTTGCATGAATGAAAATAGTAGCTTATGGGCTGTTGTATGGATGATTTAATTTGGGATTTGAATTATAATTGATGAGGAATTCATGCTAAAGATAGGTGTTATTAAGGTGATTTTAAATCTGGAAAATTAGAGCTGTAGGTGTGTTTGTAAAAAGTGACAATTAATGATATAAGTGAGCAGAATTTTGTAAGCCTTAGTGTAACCAAGATAGAAGTTAAATTAACCTGAGATGAAATAAACTTAAAGGACATGAAATCTGGAAAATTTCATGTGATATTGATGTCTTTAAGCTTATAAAATTTGTGAAGTATTGAAGGTAGTAAAGTTACACACATTAGTGATGTTGATGACAAATTCTGGAATTTTAATTTCAGCCTTGTATACATGTCGAACCAGCTGAGAAATTTCACTCTAAATTAGTACTTCATTAATGATAGGAATGAGCCTAGATTGTTGCTTGATTAATTGGTTAAGATCTTGATAAGTTTATGTAGTTAATTGATGTTATAACCTAAAGAATGGATTGTTTTGATGTGGTTAAGTTCAAATATGGAAATTATGATTTGTTTAAGGAATAAATGGGTTCTTTTAATGCAAACATGATCTTAAGGACATGAGTAATGTGTATAAGGTATGGATGAATGAGAATTGAAGAACATAGGGCAATTATGAATGAGAATTGGGTAAATGTATGAATATATATTGCTAGAAAAGTTTGGTGAATGTATAGATCTAGTTGCAAAAATTCTAGATTTAAAGTAACAATTGTGTATGGATTATGAGAGGCTTTTTGATCATGAAAATGTTCGGGGATAAGTGTGAAGTATGGTTGATGAATTTGGAGTATATCAAGTTAACTTAAAGGTACAAACCTGATTGCAAAATGGTAGTATACGAAATATAATGTTTGAATGGTCTTAGGGTGTATAAGCATAAATTGAATATTTAAGATCTATATATAAGAATACAAACCCGGGAAAGTCAATTGAGCATGCTTGAACATAACACATATACATGTGTATGATTGAGTATTTATTTGATTAAACAAGTTAGTAATGTATACATATGTGTGTATTGCATGATTTAAAAGCACAAATTGACCAATAGCTTCTACATATTATCGGCTCGTCAAGGCAAAGTTATCTAGAGCATACTGTGAGTTAACCTAGATGTTTACACACTATATTTGAATTATTCTTTGTTAACTGTTAAATATTGAACTATTATTGATATGGCTGTGTTAATTTTGGACATTGATAGTCTGAGGAGTTTGATATTTGAGACTGTATTGGAGGTTTTTGCAAATTGAATATAAATATGAAAATTGTGTTCTCAACTATATATTGAGTGCCAGAATTATATCCAATGAATGTGCTATATGACTGTGCACACTGAATGAGAGTTATTAATAGCATAATATGTGATTTGATGCATTTTTATTAAATTGATATGCATGATCAGATAAAGGAGTTGTAACTGGAGTGATCAACGTGAAAAAGAGCTTAAAGCTTATAAATGTGCACACAGAGCCACATACTCAATGATTAATGAGCCTGGTATCCATAATAGGTATGGGACAGTATCTGAAATGAGCCTGGTATCTACAATGAATACGGGACAGTAAATAGGTGCTCAATCATAACAAAATAAAAAAAAGTGGAGTCTCATATGCATTGCGTATATATCTTTACATGTATCATGTGAATCATTGTAAAGAATGACTAAATTGAGTTGATATAATGTTATGCTATGTTTATGTACATGTGAATGATTATGAAAAAAGTACTAAATTGTGTTGATATAGTGATCTGCAATACTGGTATACATGTTAATTATACGAATGATTGAGGTGAAAGACTGGATTGTTCTGAAAAGATTATATAAAATGTTGGTATTATAATGTAGTTATTGAGATATGATGTATAGTATGATTTGGTATATGAAACTGTATGGGAATTGATTGAAGCTAATGTGATATACTTATGAATTTGGTTGTATACTTGTGACGTTCTATTTTGACTTGAGTGAGTACATCGATGATGGTTCACTTACTGAGTTCATAAAACTTATCAAAATTGCAATGTTATTTTCTCAGGAATTGAGGAGACCTAACTTTTAAGGCAATCTAGTAGCAATCTAGTACTGTCAATTTTGGAATCAAGAATGGCTCAAAGGTTTGGTCAGCTCATGTTTGAGGAGTTTAGGTAGATTGTTTCTATTAGCATCTCATTTCATGTTAGATGTTTTGTAAAGAACAGTAAACTCTCAAATGTTTTTGTAATGTACATATATGGATTATGAGATGTAATGACAATATAAATGATGTTTGTGAAATGAAACGAGAAATGTTGAACTTATGATCACTTATGTTTTGTATGATGCCATAATAGTGAATTTGATTGCTCTAACATGCCATTCTCATAGGGTATATTCTTGAATGTCCTCTGAATGTTTGGGCATATGCTCTATAGTAGTGATGTGTTACAATTTTTAGTATTAGAGCATGGTTTGGCATCCTTAGGGACATATAAGAGCGTTTAAACTTGATATGTAGTGAGAGATTTGTATAGTGATCACAACTATTTTTTGTTATAGGTCATCCGCTATAGGAGATTGAGTCATAGAGTCAGTTGACCTTGAGTCCATAGGAGTCAATAAAGAGCCTCTAGTACCTTATTATGAACCAATGCCTTTGAGAATTCCTGAGAGGAGAGACAGGAGGTATGATAAGCTTAGAAAGCAGGGGGTTGTAGACTTCTATAGAAGTACAGACCCTACGGAGGTAGAAGGTTGGTTGGAAAGAACTGAATGGGTGTTTGATCAGATGGACTGTGAATTCCATGAAAGTTTTGACTTTGCAGTCTTGCTACTGTAAGGTCCAACTTATCAGTGTTGCAAGATTGTTAGAGTTATGTAAAAATAGTTCTCTAAAAAGCAAGTGTATTTACACGTAACTTAATCTTCTTCAGTTTTACTTTTATACTGAAAATATTTATTATTAATAAAACAAAAGAATTTGGTTTTTATGAGCATTATATATCTAGTCATTAGGTACTAAGATTCTTTTGTAAGTCATAGACATATACATAGAGATGTATGAGAAACATGTATA
>JANSVA010000007.1:6399171-6411005 GCA_025504915.1 Erythroxylum reticulatum
AGAAAATTAAGTTACATATAAATACACTTGCTTTCTAGGGAACTATATTTACATACCTCCAACATCTTACCTATCTTTAACGCTAATGTCATCAATTATAAATTACTAGATTATTAGTTCTAGATGATCTTAGGGTTAATTACTCTCTCTCGAGTTATAACCATTAACTCTAATTCATAAACCATAATTAGATTATGGAAGTTGCAATCTGTCAATTAACGACCTATCCAAAACCCTAATTAGATTTGAAGTTGTCTAATAAACTATCGGAAAGCTATGCAAGATTTCTCTTTGCATAATTTAACGATTTGATTTAATTCTTATTCTATTAAATCATTTAACTCTCGTTAGCCCAATTTAAATATTTTTCACTTGATTAAGCCTCTTAGTTTATTATTAAATTATGCATGTCTAAAATTAAAATCACAATAAATCTAAATAACATATAAGGAAATATATTTCATTAAATCAAAGATAAAACCTCGAAGGTGAGTTTAGAAGCAACCTTAACATCCAAAAATCCTATCATCAATTGTTATTCCAATTTTATACAATAATAAAACTAAAAATAGTAGGAAATATGAAATTAAATAGACAATGGGAGGCAGTGATGTCGGGAAACTCTTGATCTGGGAAGTACGTCGAGTTGACTTTCTTTCCCCTTCTCTTTTCTTTTTTCTCTTTATCTACCTCTTGATAATTCTCTCTAAGGCCACATTTGAGCCTTCTGTCACGACGTGGGCCACATTTGAGCCTTTTTTCACGATTGTGGCAATCAATTCATGATTGTGGGCTATGTCCTAGGCTTCTATCACAATCATGGGCCATTATTTCGACCCTAGTGTCTCTGAAACTTCTTCGTTCTTCAATGTTGACCCTTAAACACTAACAAACACATCAAGGTGCCTTAAAAACCTAATAATTAAGCTCAAAAACTCGTACAAACCCATAAAACACTTGAAACATAAATAATTAACAAAATAACACAATTCTATCCTAAACACATGCTAAATGCTCAAACTATGCCCTAAAACACAATGCAATTAACACTTATCAACCTATTAACTTAATGACATATGGGATGACTGGGCTCCCTTTTGCTAACTTGCACTCTAAGAGAGACTTCATAAGATGATATCTCTTAGTTCGTGCTTATTCCTAAAATAGATTTTTCAAACTTATAATAATCTCATAGGCTTTCCTATTTTCAATATGCATTTGCAAGTCTGAGTTCATAGTTGCCAACATAAGACAAGTAGCATCGAGAGCATCATTTTTATGCCTCTTCTAAATATTCTTTTTAGCAAGGGGAGCAGTGGAAAGAGGTGCCCTTTTGAGGACTTACTTTTCAAAGACATAGTCCTTCTTTTCTTGCTTGAGAATAAGTCTCAAGTTTCTATACAAGTCTAGAAACTTTGAACCATTCAATTTGTCCTTCAAAAGGACAAATCGTAGTGAAAAACTTGATGAAGAGTTAGTGGTTATGATTATCTTGTTACAAAGTTTTAGTGACATGCTCAATAATAAAACCCAATTTTTAACAATTAAGAATTTCCCACAATATTCATATAACAAATTTCCCTCAAAATGAGTATAGTGGTCCAAGATCTATATTTCATAAAGACCCTAGTGAGCTTTGGCTCATTTCCTGAATCTGAGTTATTAAGGTAAGCAACATTTACTAATTATATCATATATAACTCTTGGTTGTTGGGTGACATCTTATATCCTAGCTCCCAACTTTATGCCTCAAGGTTCAAAACCATTTTGGTAACCCGTTAAGTTAACCAATGCTCACTTACCAGTAATCATGTTGGACATGAATAATTAAGAGCACCTTGCTTTGGAAAGCCCACTAGTCAACGATTCAAGTCCATACAGGTGTAGAATTGCAAAGGTAGGAATTATTACTTAGTATTATTGAGGGACTAAGTTGATTATGAAATTGCTATATACATGCATAAAAGAAATTATAAGTAAAAGTATGAATAAAGAAATAATAACATGATATAGTATGGCCCCTAAGTTGTGAAGATTTAATCTCTAACATGATTAGCCTGTAGCAAATGGATTTCCATCCTCGTTCCTCCACTCTAATCAAAATAATTCTTCAATTAATTTGAAAGGTACAATATCACAATTGAAATCATTAATAATCTAATTATTGCATTAAAACATAAAGACATGCATGCCATATCCAAATTACACAAATATATAACAATACACAGGTCGTATCTAAAATGTAAAACAATTATAGGCTATACTATTCACCATTCATAATCAAAGGATGATATCAAATATCAAAGCATATAAAACATCCCTCATTCGATCACATTGAACTACTAATAGAACCCCTCATTCAATTACATTGAACTACTGATAGAACCCCTCATTCAATCACATTGAATCATCGAAAAACCTTTCATTCAATCACATTTAATTAATGAAAAACTCTATTTTTATAGGATTTTGTAACAACTGATTTTTCAAATTGATGTATTAGAACCCTAGATTATTGCATAGAAGCTATATCATTTAAAATTCATTAACTACATTTCATTCACATGCATAATAATAGCATATACATATGAATTATGATTTAGTACACATTGCAAAGAATGTATATGCACTCAATTGATTTATTCCAGGGGCATGAAAGGTTTAAAATGATCATGATGTGAATTGTGTATTATTTATGCCTTGGAATTTATTGTTACCATTGGAAAATTGATAAATTAAAATGTACATTGGGTCTAGGAAAAATGCCAACTGGTAAGATAAGTTGACACATGAAAAATTATGATGACTATGCCTATAAACGAGCGACATTTGGCATATGTAATTAATTGACAAATGGTAGCAATGAATGAGTGACAAATGGCCTAGCATATTGGTGACAATTGGAAGCTTTTGGGGACGACAAATGGATTGCATGCATAGTGAAATATGCCATTGTAAGCTATTGACACCTTACACCAAAATGAGCTAACCTAGTACACAAGATGTTTCTGTTGGTTCTTCATCACTCTTTGCACTCTCCAATGAAATACACTCTCATCCATAGCTCTAGAATTTTGCTTCAATTGTATTCAATTGCTAGACCAAAATCCATGCTTTTACCCTCACAAAGTTAGGTAAAGAATCAAAACATAGTTGTTTTTGTTATAGCCTTTGATCCTAGCTAAAATCCATCCAATTCCCATCCTAAATTTGTGATGATTTTATATGCATAGAGAGCTAAATTAGCTTGATTTTTGATCTGGAATTCGAGATAGACAAGTAATTCTAGGATGTTAAGGTTGTGCTATGTTATGTTATAATAGAAATCTTAGGATGAATGAATTGGCATTAATTGGATGTTATGTTGATGTTAAGGTTGTGCTAGAATGTAAAAGTGAATTGGATCGTTTCTGTTTTGTTTTAATGCATGAAAGACAATAATTATGATCTACTAAATGAATGATTTCGATTTAGAATTGGAGATGAGATTGGTGAGGAATTGACATATAATTAAGGTATACTTGAGGCATAATTTAGGAACTATTGTTAAGGTGTTTTGAAATTTGAATGAAGGTGTTTGAATCTAAAAAATCGTAGGAAAATGGGTAGTCCACAATCGTGGCATTCATCCCATAACTGTGATCATGGGAAGGTACCCCATGATCGTTAGCAAGGCTTTAACATGGTAAATTATGTTTTGTGCAATTATTGAACCACATAAGGACATGACACTTTACATTGGAGTATTTGAACTTGATTGAGGCTTAAAAATGAACCTAGTTCAATGTTGGATTAAGTGGTTAAGGGTTTGATAAGTTTAGGTTGTTAGTTGACGTTGAAACTTAAGGAATGAATTGTTTTGATATCAATGTATATGAATTTGGGAAGTATGAGTTATTAATGGTATAAAGATGTTCTTATGAATACAAATGTGATTTGAAGGATATGAACAATGTGAACTAGGTGTAAATGAATGAGAAATGGGAAATTATGTAAATATAAAGCATTAAAAAATGGATTGGTGAATGAATGAGTGCTCAAACTTACCTAAGGCATATCATAATTAAAAACAAGTTATGTATAAGCTATAATATTTGAGTGATTAAGACCTTTGATTAAGGATACATACGAATGAAAAGTCAATTGGGCATGCTTAAACATAACACAAATACATATGTATCATTAAGTACTTATTTGATTAAACAAGTTAGTAATGTGAACATATGTGTGTAATGAATCATTTAGAAACACAAATTGACCGACAACTTCCAGAAATTGCAAACTTGTCAAGGTAATAGCTTTCTAGAGCCTAATGTGAGTAAACCTAGATATGGAATCCCTATTATATATGTGCTTCTATTTGAATTATGTGAGTTAACTTAGATGTTTACTCACTATATTTGAATTGTTCTCAACTAACTATTAGATATTGAACTGTTACTGATATGATTGTGTTAATTTCGGACATTGATGGTTCAAGGAGTTTGATAATAAGGACTGTATTAGAAGTTTTTGCAAATTAAATGTGAATATAAAAATTGTGTTCTCAACTATATACTGTCGGACTTAGTTGCGATGAATGTGCTATATGACTGTGCACACTGAATGAGAGTAATTGATAGCCTAATATGTGATTTGATGCATTTTCATTATATTTATATGCATGATCAGATAAAGGAGTTATGATGGAGTGACCAACATGAAAAAGAGCTTAGAGCTCAGAAATGTGCACATTGAGCCACAGGCCCAGTGATTAATGAGCTCGATATCCACAATGGATATGAGACAGTATCTGAAATGAGATGGTATCCACAATGGATATAGGACATTTAAATAGGCTCTCAGTCACAACAAAATAAAGGTGAAAGTGGTCTCTTGTGCATTACATATGTATATTTACATATCTCATGTGAAACATTGTAAAGAATGACTAAATTAAGTTAATATAATGTTATGCTATGTTTGTGTACATGTGAATGATTATGAAAAAAAGTACCGAATTGTGTTGATATAGTGATTTACAATACTTGTATACATGTTGATGATATGTACGATTGAGGTGAAAGATTGGATTGTTCTAAAAAGAATCTATGATATGTTTGTATTATAATGCACTTATTGAGTTATGATGTATAGTGTGATTTGGTATACAAAAATGCATGGGAATTGATTCCAGCTAATGTGATATATTTGTGATGTTATGTTTGGACTCGAGTTAGCAAATCGATGTCGGTTCACTCATTATCACAAAAATCATCAAAATTACAATGTTATTTTTTATATACTGAAGAGATCTAGCTTCTAAGGTAATCTAGTATCAACCTAGTATTGTCAATTTTGGAACCAGGAATGGCTCAAAGGTCTGGTTAGCTAATGTATGAGGAGTTTAAATATATTGTTTCTGTTAGTATCTCATTTCATGTTAGATATGTAGTAAAGAATAGTAAACTCTCAAAAGTATTTGTAATGCTCATATATGGATTATGAGATGTAATGACAATGTAAATGATGCTTGATAAATGTAATGAGAAATGTTGGACTGATAATCACTTACGCTTTGTATGATGCCATAATAGTGAATATGATTGATCTAACATGCCATTCTCATAGGATATGTTCATGAATGTGATCTAGATGTTTGGATATATGCTTTATGGTAGTGGTGTGTTACAATTTTTAGTATCAGGGCATGGTTAAGCATCCTTAAGGACATATAAGAACATTTAGACATGATATATAGTGAGAGACTCAAATAATGATCACAATTATTATTTATTATAGGTCATTTGTTATAGGAGATGAGTTACAGAGTTAGCTAACCTTAAGTCCATAAGAGCCAATAGAGAGTCTCTAGTACCACAGTCTAAACAAATGCCTTTGAGAATTACTGAGAGGAGAGAAAGGAGGTATGATAAGCTTAGAAAGTAGGGGGTTGGAAACTTCTATGGAAGCATAGGCCCTATAGAGGCAAAAGGATGGTTGGAAAGAACGGAGCAGGTATTTGATCAAATGGTCTGCGAGTCCAATGAGAGGTTCGACTATGTAGACTCGCTACTGCAAGGTCTAGCTTATCAGTAGTGGAAGATTGTTCCTGACAGTTCCGCCTGACCTTGTAGATTGAAATGGGAAGATTTTCCAAAAGTTTTCATGGAGAACTATATGCCCAAAATTTACTTAGATAGGAAGACGAAGGAGTTTCTAGATCTAAAACAGGTGAATCTTACTGTAGCTGGGTATGAGGGGAGGTTTAATGAATTAATAGGGGTATGCTACTGTATTAATTCTGACTGAGTAAGATAAGTGTCGAAAATTTGAACATGGACTAAATATAGAGATCATAACAAGACTGACTATTACAAATTTAAGTAGCTTTACGGAGCTGGGAGTTGCCTCAATCTGAATTGAACAGTTATTGAAAAATAAGAAAGGAGAGTATAGACAGGGGTTAGGAATGAAGAGGCAGGGTGATTTTCAAGCTCATTCTGGTAGGAGATTTAGTAAACACCATAATATATCATACCAATCACTGAATAGATCGAGACAATCAGGATTTAGACCGAAAGGTGGCCTTGTTCAAGCTGGTAGTTGTAGAGGTCAAGTATTTGGTGGGAAAACACAACATATGCCTAGTTGTGAGCGTTGTGGAAATAAACATAGTGGAATGTTGGAGGTTAATGGGAGCTTGTTTACATTATGGCTCTTATGAGCATCATCTTAGAGACTATCCTGCAACCTTTGGAGCATAGTTTGCGATGAGAGGGGGATAAATGATTGAGACTAGTATCTAGCAAAGTAGAGCTAACGAAGCAGGACAGAGAGGTAGAGGTAGAGGCAGAACTAGTTCGGGAGGTCCTAGTGTTACAGTTAAGGTGTAGAGTAACCAGCCGCAGTCTTAAGCTAGGATCTTTGCCATCACTAGAAAGGAGGCATAGAACTCCCTAGATGTTGTTGCAGGTGTGTTGCATCTCTTTCAATTTGAGGCATTTGCATTGTTAGATCTCAGATTCACACATTCATTCATTGCACCACATCTAGCATCTAAACTGCATTATGTGATGAAATGTGGCTTAGAAGTGAGTACTCTAGTAGCTAGAGCTATACTAAGTAGGGAAGTTTGTAAAGGGTGTATCATTTAGATTGATCAGATAGAGTTGAAGATCGACTTAATAGTATTGCAGTTGAAGGAGATAGATCTCATATTAGATATGGACTAGCTTACTATACATAGGGCAGTAATGAATTGTTATACTAAGGAAATGACTATTGAATCCCCTAATCAAACAAGGGTGATATTTTGAGGTGTTAGTCAAGTAGTGCCATCTAGGTTGATTTCCTCAATGAATGCTCTCAGACTAATTTGAGCTAGATGTAAGGCTTATTTAGACTATATAACTGATACCCAAACTAAGTAGATGTAAGGCTTATTTAGACTATATAACTGATACCCAAGCTAAGTAGACTGTACATGATATTCCTATTATTAGGGATTTCCCATATGTGTCCCCTACTGTATTATCAAGTTTATCCTTAGAAAGAGAGACGGAGTTTATGATTGACTTAGTTCTAGGTACTGCTCCTATATTGATTCCTCCGTATAGGATGGCACATGTGGAACTTAAGACTCAATTGAAAGAGTTATTGGATAAGGGTTTCATTAGACCTAGTGTGTCACCTTGGGAAGCTCTAGTGTTGTTTGTGGAGAAGAAGGATGGGACAATGAGATTATGTATTGACTATAGACAGTTGAATCGGGTGACAGTGAAGAATAAGTGTCCTTTACTGAGGATTGATAATTTACTTGATAAGTTACAAGGAGATCAGGTGTTTATTATGTTGGATTTAATATCAGGGTACTATTAATTAAAGATAGTAGAAGCTGATGTACAAAAAAGTGCATTTTGGACCAAATATAGGCACTTTAAGATTTGGGTGATGCCTTTTGAGTTGCCAAATTCTCCGGCATTTGTTATGGTGTTGATGGATAAGGTATTCTAGCCTTACCTAGATCATTTTGTAATTGTATTCATAGATGATTTTTTGGTGTATTCGAAGAGAAAAGAGGAACACTTTGAGCACTTGAAGTTAGTTTTATAGATAATAAAAGAGAAGTAATTGTATGCCAAGTTTAGTAAGTGTGAATTTTGTCTAGAGCAAGTAATATTGTTGGGTCATATAGTATCTAGATAGGGCATATAGGTAGACCTAAGGAAAGTTAAGGTAATAATGAAGTGGGAAGCCCTTAGGAATGTATCTGAGATTCGAAGATTTTTTGGGTTAGTAGGATATTACAGGAGGTTTGTTGAGGGGTTTTCATTGATCTCAGCTCCTTTAACAAAGATTTTGAGGAAGAACGTACCCTTTTGATGGAATGATGAACATTAGAGAAGTTTTGAGGAATTAAAACATCGAATGACTGCAGCACTGTTGTTAGCTATACCATCAAGAATTGGAGGATATGTTGCGTATCGTGAGGCTTCACAGTAGGGGTTAGGATGTGTATTGATACAGTATGGCAGAGTGATTGCATATGCATCGAGACAATTAAGATCTTATGAATTTAATTGTACATATCATAATTTAGAACTTGTTGTAGTGGTGTTTGGATTGAAGATTTAGATACAGTATCTGTATGGTGAGACAGTTCAGATATTTACACACTATAAAAGTTTAAAGTATTTGTTGAGTCAGAAGGAGCTGGATATGAGACAAAGGTAGTAGATTGAATTACTTAAAGATTATGATTATACAATTGAGTATCACCTTGGTAAAGCTAATGTTGTGGCTGATGCATTAAGTAGGATATCAATAATAGTGTGGCATAGATATAGACATCGAAATTACCAAATCTAGTACAATTGAGAGCATTAAATGTTTAATCGCATTTAGGGCAAAAAGAAGCATTATAAGCTACATTGAAGCTTAGGCTAGTATTGCATGAAAGGATAAGAAAAGATTAGAGTAAAGATCCAGAATTAGTGAAGCTTATTGAGAAGTTTAAATAGGATTCGAGTTCTGAGTTTAAGTTAAGAGACGATACATTGTGGTTGAAGTAGAGATTGTGTGTTCCTAATGTTGATGATCTGAGAGCAGAGATTTTGGAGGAAGCTCATGTAAAACTTATGCTATGCATCCTACTACTACCACGATGTATAGTACTCTGAAACAACAGTTCTAGTGGCTAGGGATAAAGAAGTAAGTGGTGGAGTATATTGCTAAGTGTTTGACTTGTCAGCAGATTAAGACTGAGCATCAGGCTCCGATTGGGATGTTACAGTCATTGCCAATTCCAGAATGGAAATGAGAGAAGATTACGATGGATTTCATTATAAGTTTGCCTAAGACCCCGAGGCAACATGATGCTATATGGGTCATTGTTGATAGATTGACAAAATCGGCCCATTTCTTATCTGTGAGGGAGAATAATACATTGGATCAGATAGCGCAGAGGTATGTAAATTAAATAGTAAAATTATATGGAGTTCCAATATCTTGTATCAGATCAGGACCGCATATTTACTTCAAGATTTTGGGGTAGTTTATCGTTATCCATAGGTACGAAGTTAAATTTTAGTACAGCATTTCATCCTCAGACAAATGGACAGAGTGAGAGAACTATTAGGACTGTTAAGGATGTGTTTAGAGTTTGTGTTTTGGAGTTCCAAGGAGCATGGGAACAATATGTAGCTCTTATTGAATTTGCATAGAATAATCACTACCACAGTAGTATTGGTATGGCTCCATATCAGGCATTGTATGGTAGGAAGTGTAGAACACCTTTATATTGGGATGAAGAGGGCCTAAGGATTGTTGAAGGCCCATAAATGATTTAAAAAATTGTTGATAAGATGAAATTGATCCGTCGTAGAATTAAAGTAGCCCAAGATAGACAGAAAAGTTATGCAGGTTAGCACTAGAGAGATATGGAGTACCAAGTGGGAGATAAAGTGTTTTTGAAAGTATCACCTTAACAAGGAGTGCTGAGGTTTGGTAAAAAGGGTAAGTTAAACCCTAGATACATTGGTTTATATGAAGTTACTGAGAGAGTTGGACCATTGTCATACAGGTTAGCATTACTAGCTAAGATGGCTCGGACTTATAATGTATTTCATATTAGTATGTTTAGGAGGTACCAGTCAGATCCAACATATGTGTTACCAACATAGGAGGATGAAATTGCATGTAATTTGAGTTATGTGGAGGAATCGGTTCAGATAGTGGATCATTAGACTAAGCAATTGAGAAACCAAGTGATCCTATTGGTTAAAGTCATTTGGAGGAATCATTCGAGAGAAGAAGCTACTTGGGAGAGTGAAGAGATCATAAGGAAATAGTACCCCCATTTATTTGATCAATAAGGTAAGAATTTTGATGATGAAATTTCTTAAGGGGGAGAATTGTAATAGACAATTTTCAATTTGAGGGATTAGAACCCTAGGCTCTTGCATAGAAGGTATATCATTAAAAATTTATGAATTCAATTTCATTCATATACATAATAATATCATACGCAAATGAATTGTGATTTCGTACACATTGCAAAGAATATATACGCACTCAATTGATTTATTCCGAGGGTATGAAAGGTTTAAAATGATCATGATGTGAATTGTGTATTGTTTATGCCTTGCATTTTGGTTTTATTGATTACAAGTAGTAAACTTGGAATTTATTGTAACCAATGGAAAATTGATGAATTAAAATGTACATTTGGTCTAGGAAAAATGCCAAGTGGTAGGACAAGTTGACACATAGAAAATTAGGATGACTAAGCCTATAAATAAGTGAAATTTGGCATGGGTAATTCATTGAAAAATGGAAGCAATGAAAGAGTGACAAATGGCCTAGCATATTAGTGACAATTGGCAGCTTGTGGGGAGGAAAAATGGATTGCATGCATGGTGACATATGCCATTGTAACTTGGTGACACCTTGCACCTAAATGAACTAAGCTAGTTTAGAACATGTTTCTGCTGTGTTCTTCAATCTTCACTCTCTCCACCAAAATACACTCTCATCTATAGCTCCAAAACTTTACTTCAATGGTATTCAATTTCCACAATCCATGCTTTTACCCTCACAAAGTTCGGTAAAGAATTAGAATATAGTTGTTCTTATTATAGACGTTGATCTTAGACGAAATCCATCCAATTCCCACCTTAAATTTGTGATAATTTTGCATTCATGGAGACCTAAATTAACTTGATCTTTAAGCTAGAATTTGATTTATACGAGTAAGTAAAAGATTGTTCTTTATGGTAAGTTATGTTGCGATTGATTGCATGTTATGTTGATGTTGAGGTTATGCTAGAATGTTATATTGAATTGGATAGTTTCTATTTTGTATTGATGCATGAAAGACAATAATTATGAGCTACCAAATGAATGATTTTGAGTTAGAATTGGAGATAAGATTGGTGAGGAATGGACATATAATTAAGGTATACTTGAGGCATAATTTAGGAACTATTATAAAGGTGTTTTGAAGTTGGAATAAATATGTTTGAATATGGAAAATCGCAGGAAAATGGGTAGTCCATGATCGTGGCACTCATCCCACGATCGTGGGTAGCTGCATTTGCTTCTGTCAAGATCATAGGAAGGTACTCCATGATTGTGTGCAAGGCTTTGACATGGTAAATTCTATTTTATACAATTGTTGAACCATATTAGGATAAGACACTTTACATTGGAATATTTGAACTTGATTGAGGCTTGAAAATAAACCTAGTTCGATGTTGGATTAAGTGGTTAAGGGTTTGATAAGTTTAGGTTGTTAATTGATGTTGAAACTTAAGGAATGAATTGTTTTGATATCAATGTATATGAATTTGGGA
>JANSVA010000007.1:6411105-6423151 GCA_025504915.1 Erythroxylum reticulatum
TTGATGGATGATCTTCCTTCTTTCATCACTAAAACCAAAATTGACATGTCATTTTAGGTTATTGGTCTTTTCATATAGCTATCTTAAAACAAATAAGAAGATTCTCATTTAATGGCTTCTTTATGTTTGATTAAAGAAAGGTGTGATGCATTAGATGCTCTTCTGTTCTTTCTTTTCATGCATAACTGAAATTGATAAGGTAAAAGAGAGGTGTTCTTGCTTTTTTTTGGACTCTCTCTCCTTTCATGAATGCGTTAGCGAAAATTTGCATGAGAGGTGTCTCATCTTTGTTTCTTCTAAGAAAAATATCCTCCAAAGTTTTCTTCTCCTTTCCGATCAAAGTATCTTGTTAACCAAGTTATCCAAGAAGAACAAGTAGTAGAATAGATTGGTCAAGAATATAATATCGAGAAGAGGAAACAATAATAAGAAGAAGAGGATACATTACATTAGAGAGGATATATTACTATATCTTGTTCTTATGATAATTATTTTCCATATACTGTATCATGTATGGTGGCATGTTGATTTTGTTATCTTGCTTCCAATGTGTTATGAATTCTAAAAAAGATTTGAAATCTACATTTAACCAAATCTTGTATGTTTTCTTTTTTGATCCAACATTATATGCCCAAGATCTATCAGGATAGGAAGATGAAGTTTCTAGATCTAAAATAGGGAAGCCTTATTGTAGTTGAGTATAAGGTGAGGTTTAATGAGTTAATGAGGTATGCTACTGCTTTGATTCTGACTAAGGAAGATAAGTGTAGGCGATAATATGGAGATCAGAACGAGATTAGCCATTACTAATTTGAGTAGTTTTACTGAATTGACAGCTACATCAATCCGAATTGAACAGTTACTAAAAGATGGGCAAGGAGAGTACATGCAGGAGTCTAGAATGAAAAGGTAAAGTGAGTCCCAAGTTGATTATAGTAGGAGATTTAATAAATGCCATAACAGATCATTCTGATTATAGACTAGATTAACATAGTCAGGATTTATACCGAGAGGTAGTTTTATTCACGCTGGTAATGGTAGAGGTCAAGTATCTAGTGGGCAATCACAACAGACGCCAAGTTGTGAACACTGTGGAAAGAAAAATGGTGGAGAATGTTGGAGGTTAATGGTAGCTTGTTTACATTGTGGCTTTTATAAGCATCAAGTTAGAGACTATCCTACAACCTTTGGAGCACAGTATGGAGTGAGAGGGGGAACAGTGACTAAGACTACTGTCCAACAAAGTAGAGCTAGTGGAGTGAGACAGAGAGGCAGAGTTAGAGGCAAAACTAGCTCAACATGTCCTAGTGTTAGGACTGAGGGCGGGTTAACTAGCCACAGTCTCAAGCTAGCATCTTTTCCATCGCAAAATAGGAGGCACAGAAGTGCCCAGATTTTGATACAGGTGTGTTAAATGTCTTTTAATTTGAGGCATTTGAATTATTAGATCCATGATCCACACATTCATTCATTGCACCACATCTGGCATCTAAATTGCATTGTGAGAGAGAGGTGATGAAATGTGGGGAAGTCTATAGAGGGTGTATCATTCGAACTGATCAGGTAGAGTTGAAGGTCAACTTGATAGTATTACAGTTGAAAGAGATGGATCTCATATTAGGTATGGACTAGCAAATTGCACATAGGGCAGTAATGAATTGTTATACTAAGGAAGTGACTATTAAATCCCCTAATCAACTAAGGGTGATATTTCGAGGTATTGGTCAAGTAGTGCTAGCTGGGTTGATTTCCTTAATGAATGCTCTTAGATTTATTTGAGGTGGATGTGAGGCTTACTTAGCTTATATAACTAATATCCAAAATGAACAGACTATATGGGATATTCCTATTGTTAGGGATTTCTCGGATGTGTTCCCTACTGAATTACTAAGTTTACCCCCAAGAAAGGGAGGCGAAGTTTATGATTAGCGTAGTTTTAGGTACTGCTCCTATATTAATTCCTCGATATAGGATGGCACCTGTGGAACTTAAGGAACTTAAGACTTAATCATAGGAGTTTTTAGATAAGGGTTTTATCAAACCTAATGTTTCACCTTAGGCAGCCCCACTTTTGTTTGGGAAGAAGAAGGATGGGTCTTTGAGATTGTGTATTGATTATAGGCAGTTAAATAAGGTGACAGTGAAGAACAAGTATCCTTTACTGAGGATAGATGATTTGCTTGACCAGTTACAGGGAGCTCAGGTGTTTACTAAACTGGATTTGAGATCAGGGTACTATTAGTTAAAGATAGCAGAAGTTGATGTACCTAAAAGTGCATTCAGGACCAGATATGAGCACTTTGAGTTTTTTGTGACGCCTTTTGGGTTGACAAATGTTCCAGCAACTTTTATGGCTTACTTAGATCACTTTGTGATTGTGTTCATAGATGATATTTTAGTGTATTCGAAGAGCAAAGAGGAACATTATTAGCATTTAAAGCTAGTCCTATAGATAATAAGGGAGAAACAATTGTATGCCAAGTTCAGTAAGTGTGAATTTTGGCTTGATCAAGTAGTATTCTTAGGTTATATAGTGTCTGGACAAGGCATACAAGTGGACCCAAGGAAATTTGAAGTGGTAATGAAGTGGGAAGCCCCGAAAAATGTGTCTGAGATGTAGAGTTGTCTAAGATGCAGAGTGATTGCATATGCATCGAGACAGTTGAGGTCTCATAAGTTCAACTGTCAGGTTCATGATTTAGATCTTACTGCAGTGGCGTTTGCTTTAAAGATTTGAAGACATTATTCGTATAGTGAGACATTTAAGATATTTACAAATAATAAAAGTTTGAAATATTTGTTGAGACAGAAGGAGTTGAATATGAGACAAAGGTGGTAGATTGAATTGCTTAAAGATTATGATTGTAGAATTGAATACCATCTTGTTAAAGCTAATGTTTGGGTGATGCATTAAGCAAGAAATCCAATAGTAGTGTGGCACAAATTTACTTCAAGATTTTGGGGTATTTTACAGTTAGCCATAGGTACAAAGTTGAATTTCAATATAGCATTTTATCCTCAAACAAACGGACGAAGTGAGAGAACTATTATGACTAATAAGGACATGCTTAGAGCTTATATTTTGGAGTTCCAAGAAGTATGAGATCAATATGTAGATCTTATCCAATTTAAATACAATAATCACTATCACAGTAGATTTGATATGGCTCCATTTGAAACATTATATGGTCGAAAGTGTCATTTGCCATTGTATTGGGATGAAGAGAGCCTAAGAATTGTTGAAGGCCCAGAATTGATTTAAATACTATTGATAAGGTAAAATTGATCTACAGTAGAATTAAGGTGGCTCAAGATAGGCAGAAAAGTCATGCAGATCAGCACCATAGAGATATGGAGTACCAAGTGGGAGATAAGGTGTTCTTGAGAGTATCACCTTGACGAGGAGTGCTGAGGTTCAGTAAAAAGGGTAAGTTAAGCCCCAGATATATTGGTCCATATGAGATTATTGAGAGAGTTGAACCATTGGAATACATGTTAGCATTACTAGCAATGATGGCTCAGATTCATATCATGTTTCCTATTAGTATGTTCAGGAGATACAGGTCAGATTCGACACATATATTACTAACTTAGGAGGTTGAAGTTGTAAGTAATTTAAGTTATGTGGAGGAACCGGTTAAGATAGTGGGTTATCGGACTAAATAATTGAGAAACCTAGTGATACCATTGGTTAAAGTCCTTTGGAGGAATCATTCGAGAGAAGAAGCCACATAGGAAACTGAGGAAAACATGAGGAAATAATACCCCCATCTGTTTAATCAAACAGGTAAGAATTTCGAGGACGAAATTTCTTAAAGGGGGAGAATTATAATAACCTATTTTTCATACTAACGGTTAAAACCCTAGAATATTGCACATGGTAATATCATTGAGAATTCAAGAATTAGATTTCATTCACATGCATATCATTAGCATACACACATGAATTATTAATTAGTACATGTTGCAAAGATAATATGTGCACTTAATTGATATATTCCGAGATATAAAAGGTTTAAAATGATCATGATGTGAATTGTGTTTTATTTATGTCTTGAATTTTGGTTTGGTGGACTATAATTTGTAAACTTGTAATTTATCAAAAGAATTGGAAAATTGATGAATTAAAATGTACATTTGGTTTCGGAAAAATACCAAGTGATAAGACAAATTGACATATAGAAAATTAGGATGAGTAAGCCTATGAATTAGTGACATTTGGCATGGAAAATTAAGTGACAAATGGCATAACTAATTAATTGACAAATGGAATCAATGAGTGGGTGCCAAATGGCCTAGCTTAATGGTGACATTTGGCAACAAATATGTAGGAAAAATGGAGAACATGCTTAGGGACATATGTCATAGTAATATGTAAACAGCTAGCATCCAAGGTGTTAAGTTTCTGAAGGAGTGATTTTAGTTCTGTTAATTTCTTCTTCTTACACTACCGAAACTTTCTCACCCTTACATACTTATTTTTTTTTCTATGTTTGTGTCCAATTTCTACACCAATAGTGCATGCTTTTACCCTTCATAAGATGGTTAAAGAATTAGATTATTGTTGTCCTTTGTTCTAGCCGAAAACTAACCTGTTGTTACCTTAAATTCATGATGATTTTTGAATGCATTAAGAACTGAATTAGCTTGATATTTTAGCCGGAATTTGAGCTAGAAAATTAAGCAAAAGATTGGTATTTATAGCATATTATAATAGAGAATTTATGATAATGAAATTGAGATGAATTGTATATGATATTGATGATGAATTGTGTCAGAAATTTCTGCATGAACATAGGTACTTTTCTGTTCTATTTTTGCATGCACGAAAATAGTAGCTTATGGGCTGTTGTATGGATGATTTAACTTGGGATTTGAAGTATAATTGATGAGGAATTCATGCTAACGATAGGTGTTATTAAGATGTTTTTGAATCTGGAAAATTAGAGTTGTAGCTGTGTTTGTAAAAGGTGGCGATTAATGATATGAGTAAGCATAATTTTGTAAGCCTTATTGTAACCAATATAGAAGTTAAATTAACATGAGATGGAGTAACCTTAAAGGACATGAAATCTAGAAAATTTCAGGTGTTAGTGATGTCTTTAAGCTTGTAAAACTTGTGAAGTATTGAAGGTAGTAAAGTTACACACATTAGTGATGTTGATGACAAATTCTAAAATTTTGATTTAAGCCTTGGGTACATGTCGAACCAGCTGAGAAATTTCACTCTAAATTAGTATATTTAGACTTGATTAAGGCTAGGAATGAGCCTAGATTGTTTCTTGGTAAATTGGTTAAGATCTTGAAAACTTTATGTGGTTAATTGATGTCATAACCTAGAGTGTGGATTGTTTTGATGTGGATGAGTTCAAATCTAAAAATTATGACTTGTTTAAGGAATCAATGAGTTTTTTTATGCAAACATGATCTTAAGGACATGATTAATGTGTATAAGGTATGGATGAATAAGCATTGAAGAACATAGGGTAATTATGAATGAGAATTGGGTAAATGTATGAATATATATTGCTGGAAAAGGTTTGGTGAATGTATAGATCTAGTTACTGAAATTCCGGATTTAAAGTAACAATTGTGTGTGGATTATGAGAGGCTTCAAGGATAAGTGTAAAGTATGGTTGATGAATTTGGAGTAAATCAAGCTAACGTAAAGGTACAAACCTGATTGTAAAATGATCGTATACAAAATATGATGTTTGAATGGTATTAGGGTGTATAAGTACAAATTGAATAGTTAAGATCTATGTATAAGAATACATACTTAGGAAAGTCAATTGAGCATGCATTGAACATAACACATAGACATGTGTATGATTGAGTACTTATTTGATTAAACAAGTTAGTAATGTGTACATAAGTGTGTATGGCATGATTTAGAAGGACAAATTGACCGACAACTTCCAAACATTGTCGACTCGTCAAGGCAATAGTTATTTGGAGCATACTGTGAATTAACCTAGATGTTTACACACTATATCTAAATTGTTCTTAATTAACTATTAGATATTGAACTGTTAATGATATGATGTGATAATTTTGAACGTTGATTGTCCGAGGAGCTTGATATCCGAGATTATATTGGAATTAATTGCAAATATGGAAATTGTGTTCTCAGCTATATGTTGAATGCTGGACTTAGAACCGATGAATGTGTTATATGATTGTGCACACTGAATGAGACTTATTGACAGCATAATATGTGATTTGATTCATTTTTATTACATTGATATGTATTGATTTATGACCGGAGTGACAAATATGAAAATGAACTTAAAGCTCAGAAAGGTGCACACATAGCCATAGGCTCAATGATTAATGAGCCCTGTATCCACAATAGGTACGGGACAATATCTGAAATGATCTCGTTATCCATAATAGATATGAGACAGTTAAATAGATGCTTGGTCACAATAAAATAAAAATGAAAATGGAGTCTCATGTGCATTGCGTATATATCTTTACATGTATCATGTGAATCATTGTAAAGAATGACTAAATTAAGTTGATATAATGTTATGCTATGTTTGTGTACAAGTGAATGATTGTGAAAAAAATTACTAAATTGTGTTGGTATAGTGATCTGCAATACTTGTATACATGTTGATTATATGAATGAATAAGATGAAAAACTAGATTGTTTTGAAAAGATTATATGACATGTTTGTATTATAATGTGCTTATTGAGGTATGATATATAATGTGATTTGGTATAAAAAAATGAATGGGAATTGATTCAAGCTAATGTGATATACCTGTGAATTTCATTATATACTTGTGATGTTGTGTTTTGACTCGAGTAGGCACATCGATGATGGTTCACTTACTGAGTTCGCAAAACTCATCAAAATTGCAATGTTACTTTTTGAGTACTGAGGAGACCTAGCTTCTAAAGCAATCTAGTAGCAGTCTAGTGTTGTCAATTTTGGAATCAAGAATAGCTTAAATGTTTGGTCAGCTTATGTTTGAGGAGTTTAGATAGATTATTTATATTAGAATCTCATTTTATGTTAGATATTTTGTAAAGGACAGTAGACTCTAAGATGTTTTTGTAATGTACATATATGGATTATGAAATTTAATGACAATGTAAATGTTTTTGTTAAATGAAATGAGAAATGTTGAACTTATGATCACTTATGTTATTTATGATGCCATAATAATGAATTTGATTGCTTTAACATGCCATTCTCATATAGTATGTTCCTAAATGTCCTCTGGATGTTCGGGTATATGCTCTATGGTAATAGTGTGTTACAAAAGGTTTCTAGAGATCAAGGGTAAAATGAAGCAAACAACTCCCTATGGAATGATTTTATAGAAGTTGGTTCCTCTTCCTCTAAAAGAAAATCAAGAATGAAGGCCGGCAAGGCCATATCTTAAAGGTAATTAATCTTCAAGCTCAATATCTATTTTAGTGTGGAATGTATAAACGTTAAGTAATCCTCTTAAATAGTAAGCTATTAAAGATATAATCCTAAAGAAAAATCATATTATTCTGAAACTTCTAGAAGCAAAAAAAAAAAAATTGACAAATTGCTTGATAGTTTAATTTTTTAGGTGCTTAATAGCCTATCACCTCAAATCATGCTTATCACTATAATGGTAGGATTGTAGATGCATACAAGGTTTCTCAAATCCATGTCTCTATCATAGTTTTTTGTCATTAAATGATAAATTTTAATGACTATTTGGAATGGTCTTATAAGCCTTTTGATATCTCAGTTATTTATACTACTAACATTAGGTTTCAAAGGATGAGACTGTGGGATGATCTTAAAGCAATTCATAGAGCAATTAATAGATCTTGGATTATTATAAGGGACCTAAATTGTGTTTTGTATCTTAATGAAGCTACGGGAGTCATACTAGATCATAAATCCATTAATAAGGAGTTGAGCCAACTAGTGAACCCAATTAGGTACTAAACTTGAACTTTATAGGAGAAAATTTATTCTCAGAGTAATAAATTATAGGGGATTAGTTCATTAAAAAGAAATTCAATAAAGCTTTGGTAAATCATTATTGGATGAAACAATTTCCAAATTCCTATACTAACTTTGTCCCTCCATTATGCTCAGATCACCATACTATGGAGATCCTAAATCTTATCACTCCTTTACTAATCTAAAATTTCCCTTTAAGTATTTTCAATATCCTTTCTAAGATGGATGGTTTTGAAGAGATGGTCAAGGCTGGTTGGAATAATAGACTTGTTAGATCTAAGGCTTTCCAATTGATGACTAAGCTCTATATGGTTAAGGAAGACATTAAAGAATTTTAAAGAAGTGTATGCTTAGCCACTACTTCCTTTCTTTAACAAGCAAAGGAGTAAAAAATATCCAAGTTAAAAGTTACTTTGATCCTCTTAATAAGGAGTTAAGACATCTGGAAGCTAAACAATTGGAAGAGTTTAATTATACTTTACACATGAACAATTCAAAGTTGAGGTAAAAAGCAGGGGTGAATTGTCTTAAGGAAAGGGACAATAATACCAATTTATTCAATAATTCCTTTCTAGCTTGAAGGAATAAGAATAAAATCTCCACTTTAATTGATGAATATGTAATACTATGCAAGGATAAGGACAAGATTATTGGGACTACAATAAGCTTCTATAAGAAACTATTATGAATAAGCATATACACTGAATCAACAATTGTGGACTTAAGCATATTTCTAAGTGAGTTAATCAACTAGGAGATGAAAGTTAAAATCATTAAACCATTTACTCTCAAGAGATTAGGATGCTCTTTTTATGTTGAATCCAAACAAATCCCCAAGGCCAGATGAATTCAATGATCACTTTTTCAAAACACTTGGAGTATTACAGGAGAGCTACTTATGGAAACAATCCAAAAATTCTTCATAAGCTGGAAAATTCTCAAGGAATTGAATAAAACGTATATATGTTGGATCTTTAAGGAAAAAAATCATTTCTATGAATGATTTCTACCCTATTTCATACTGCTACACTGTTTATAAAGTGATTTCTAAACTCTTAGTCACTATACTAAAAATGGAACTTAAATCTCTAATCAGTCCCTCATAAGGGGCTTTCATCTCTAGTAGATTGATTAGGGATAATATCTTGAAAGTTTAGGAATTTTAAAAGGATTAAGACTCTAAGGCATAATTCAAAATTTGCATAGTAAAAATAAACTTCTTTAAGGCTTTTGATACATTGGAATGGAAGTTCATACGTAACTATCTTCTGGTATTTGGTTTCACTTTATTGTTTATGGATTGGATTAATGCTTGCATCTCCTGTTTAGCTTTTGTTTTTTTGGTTAATAACACTCCTAAAAAGCCTTTAATAAAGCAAACGGAATTGGATAAGGGGACCCCTAATCTCCTTATTTTTTCCACCTTTTCCATAGAAGTTGTCACAAGGTTAATAAAATTTAACATTGCAACCAATAGTAGGTTTGTCTTCCACTATAACCATGGAGAATTATAAACCATCCATTTAGTTTTTGCATATGATCTTATATTATTTTGCAGATCTAACCCCCAACTCACTTTAAACCTTGATGCACTCCTTGAATATATTTATTGCATTGTCTGGTTTGAGATTCAATTCATAGAAAATCAAGATTTATTTCTATGTGGATGTGTTAAATTCTTATCAACTCATATCTATTTGTGGTTTAATAATCCATCATCTTTCCTTCAAATATTTACTATGACTAGCTCCACTAAAAAAAAGATTTATGGAATGTATCCCTTTATTGAAAGTTAATAAGACAAAATCAGTTATTGATTTAAAGATTTTTATCTAATGGAACCAAGCTTTAATTAATCTCTTCAATTTTGATAAACATCCATAGCGATTAAAGTGCTCATCTCTTTCTTCTTAAGAAGCAAATAAAAGAAGTTGAAAAATGCATTAAAAACTTCTTATGGTCTGGGAAAGCTAAGAATTCGAGTTGTACTAAAATCAAGAGGAAGGAACTATATTTACCTAAACAAGATGTGGGCTTAGGATAACAACCGTTTAGGTGATGTAATCTATTATGGTGGCATGTGTTTCTTGCATAATAAGTTAGTATTATTGTGTTTTAGGACTTGTTTTATGTGTTTTTATTTATTTTGATCTTCATGGTTGTTCTTTTGTGTTTGATGTTGGTTTAGTGTAAGAATTGATCATTTTGGCATAGGAATGGAGGATGAACACCTTTGTGTTTGAGCTATGTACCAAGAGAAGAGAAGAGAAGTGGAGCTGATGAAAAATAAGAACCCACGATTGTGGGAAAGGGCATGTTTCCCACAATCCTGGAATGCTTAGTCCGAGAAGTCAGGCTGGTTTCACTTTTTTTATGGTTTTATGATATATAATGTCACAAATCTCTAAGGTTGAAGAGGGTGATGGAAACTAGCCTCCAGCAACTAAAAGATAGATTGAGAGCCCAAAGATAGGTGGAGAATCAAGGTTTTCATTCCTAATTGAGGAAAGAGCATCCCATTATCCAGATTTTCCAGATTCGGGCAAAGAAGAGGAGGAGCTTGCCTCGTATAGTTATTATTTCAATTTTTTCTCTTTTAGCATGTTTATCATATATTTTTTGGTTATTGGGGATGTTAATTACATTATAATTAACTAAAATATTTTTTTAGGATTTTTTGTTTGAACTATTTGTGAACCTTCAATTGTTGATTCAATAATACAAATGTTTTTGCTATTTATTGAACCCAAACCTAGCAACAAATTAAGAGAATGAGCTTGGTAATCAGTGTTAAATGTACAACGAGAGTTGACATTTAATTGACCTAGAAATAATAATTTATCGATTTATTAAGAAGAGATTTCAATAGATTGATACACTGCCTATAGCATAGCTTCATATCTAGTTGAATGTTTAGGAAAAGCTTTACACATCAAGAGATCCCAAAGTTAATCCTAATTTATTTAACTAGTGACATTTAGTTACACCTTAAGAGAGGGTAGGTAAAATTTTTAGGAAATCTTGGGCCAATCATAAATTGAATCAATTAACTAGAGGGGAGCAAATAGGGATAATGACAAGTCTTAATTTTTAATCTTGATTTTCTCCAAGTTTTAGTTTATGATTTTGGTTTAGGTTGCGTTATTTCCTTTTACCTTTAGTTTGCCTTTATTTTACTTGTCTATTTAAATTTGATTAAATTAATTTCTTAAACAAAGAATAACCTGAATTAAGTGGTGCATAAGTACAATCCTTATTGGATTGATATCCGCTTTTTACTACAAGTTACAGCCCATATACTTGAAGTTTTGAGTATAAAAATAGTAGTTTGGTTTGCATTCAACAAGTTTTTGGTGCCATTGTCAGGGATTGGTTATTTAGCATTTGTGTGATGCAAGTGATCATGTCATTGGTTTTCTTCTTAACCAGCAGAAGGAAAAGAGGTTGCGTGCCATCTACTACGCAAGCAAGACCTTGATGGGAGCATAACTAAGTTACACAACTACAGAAAAGGAGTTGCTTGTTGTGGTATTTGCATGTGAGAAATTTTGTTCTTATTTTGTTAGCTTAGATGTTATTGCTTTTATAGATCATACAACATTGCGATACCTTTTTACCAAGAAGGAGGCCAAGGCTAAGCTTATTCGGTGGGTGCTTCTGCTCCAAGAATTCGAAATTAAGATTAAAGATAAGAAGGGAGCAAAAATTATTGTAGTGGACCACCACTCGAGACTTAAAGGAGGGCACCATGAAGAAGAAGAGGAAATCGAGGAGAGCTTTCTAGATGAGGCTTTAATGATGTAGATAATTCTTTTCTTCTTTAGTTTACAAATATTGCAAACTACCTCTCAAGTGGTATTCTTTCTTCTAATCTCTCGTATCAACAAAAGAAGCAGTTTGTGTTTCAATGTTCTTGTTATATTTGGGATGAACCTGTACTGTATAAGATATGTGCTGACAGTGTGATTCCTAGGTGTGTCCTTGAAGATAAAGTGATTAAATTTTTTATGCAATGTCATAACTCACTTTATGCAGGGCATTATAAAGGTAAAAAGACTACAGTTTAGATTTTGGAGTGTGGATTC
>JANSVA010000007.1:6423251-6437648 GCA_025504915.1 Erythroxylum reticulatum
ATCCTTGGTTTATGTGACTAATGTATGATAGGTTTGAAGTGAAAATGAAGGTTATAACTTAGTGAATGAAGGGATAACATCAAGGGACCCAAGGCATGAGTATAATGGGAATGAAGATGTTTATATGATTGTAGTTATTTTGAAGGAAGTTGAGTAAAATATATTAAGTGATTAATTTTGAATGAGAATTGGATATTATAAGATCGTAAGAGGTTAGAAAAGAGATGACAAGAAATTGAGTTATGATATAGAGTGACCAAGTGTTCTTGAGGTGTAAGCTTATGTATAAGCTAGACACATAAAAAGGGTAAAGATTGAATGGAGAATTTTGAATGATCATGTGTAAATGAAGTGTAAATCTAAGTTAAATTAGAGAAATATGAATTATAAAATGGGAATGAGCATAAGATGTGAATTTAGAAAACATACTCAGGATTGTCATTGAGCATGCTTTATACATTACACATATACATGTTTGAAAAACTGAATGTTTATGTGATTGTGCAATTAATAATGTGTAGGCAATATATGTCTTTCATAATGATGATACAGGATAGAATGTCCCCATCTAGACATTTCTGGATCATGGAAGCTAATGTTAATCTGAAATGTACTATGAGTAGACCTAGATGGTGTCATTTTATTGTTTGTTCTATTTAGAATTTTGTAATGATTGTTCACATGAATGTGATTGATTGTGCTAATTTTTGGACAGAAGGTATGATGATTGTTATATTTCCTTGGGATATTGAAGTGCTACTTGTACGTGAATGAGATAGAATAACTGTACATAATTTGATTGTTAAATGCCCGATTACGGTCCGATGATAAATGTGTTCTAAATGGGTATTTACATATAAATGAAAATGTGATTCTCAACTTAATGATGAATGCTGGACTAAGATCCGATGATATGTGAATGTGACCACATGAGTATATGCAAATGTGATTGAGGCATTCCATTTCATGAATGCGCGAAACATAACGGGAGTTGTGACCAGAATAGCCACCGATCAAAGCTTAAAGCTCAAAGTGTGAAAAGGACCTCGAGCTCAGAAAGTGATTAAGAGCCTAAGGCCTACTACATAAAATGAGCCCTATATCCCCATCAGATAAGGGACAGTTAGTAATGAGCCCAATATCTAATGGATACGAGGTAGTTTAAGCATTCTGTCACAACAAGGTAATAAATGGAAAATGGGTCTCATGTGCGCTGCATATGGATAATACGAGTGATTAAAGTGTATTGAGTGTGAAATGTGAAAAGATGTGAATGTGAATTATGTGTTATATGACTGGGTGAGCCATCAATGATGATCACTCATTAAGTTCGCAAAATTTACCAAAAATTTGCAAATATTTTTCAGGATCAGAAGAATACTCCATTAGGTAAACGGGAGTATACCTATAGCATACAAGTAAGGCATAGAGGTCGGGATCAATTCGCGTCTGCATTTTACTTCTTTATTTTTGTATTGAATTGTATATATATTTCAAATTTTTTTATCGAATAATGTATTAAAAAAATTTTGCACAATGTGTATACAAATGTGTTTATGTTGTAATGTAAAGACATTATGACTAAAGTGTTTTGTATTTGTAATGGGCCCCTAATTGGCTATTGAAATTCTGTTGAATACATTGTTATGAATGAAAAAGTTTACAATAAAGTGGGCCCGATTTGGTTATCGATTTTCGCATATTATGTTTATGCTTTCAAAAAAAATTTATACTAAGTTTTGACTAATTAAGTTCTCTAGCACGCAACCCTCGCAGGGCACGGACTCAGATATCACTCAGGATGTCGAGCATGTGTCTTTCAGGAGTGGGGTGGTACATGGATGGTAAAGTAGGTATAAAGATTATTGTTATGGGTGAATGTGTGAAGGAGATTAAAGAGGAAGTTAATAAAGTTACTAAAGTGAACATGGATGAGAGTATGAGAAAAGAGTAATTATGTGAGGAAGTCGAGTTAGAGAAGTTGGAGGGAACATATACACCTACACCACCTTTAATTACTAAGCCCCCTACTTTAGAGCTTAAACCCTTACCTTCCCATTTAAGATACACCTTTTTAGGTAAGAACCATACCCTACTTATCATTATCTCGAACCAATTGGATTGTGAGCAAGAAGAGAAAGTGGTGGAGACCATTAGGAAGAGAATGAGAGCTATGGGGTGGCCAATTTCTGATATTGGGGAGATTAGCCCTAATATGGTGATGCATAGGATTAACCAAGAAGAAGGATGTAAAACTATGAGGGAGCGATAAAGAAGGTTAAATCCAAATATGCAAGAGGTTGTAAGGAAGGAGGTAGTGATGTTGTTAGATGCAGGGATTATTTATCCCATTTCAGATAATGAATGGGTGACTCTGGTATAGTGTGTGCCTAAGAAGGGAGGCATGATAATGATCGAAAATGAAAAAGGTAAAAAGAATTCTACAAGGATCATCACAACTTGGAGAGTATGTAGTGATTACCAGAAGCTCAATTTGGCCACTAAGAAAGATCACTTCCCTTTACCTTTTGTGGATCAAATGATTGAGTGGGTGGCTAGTCATGCATTTTACTATTTTCTTGATGTATATTTAGGGTACAATCAGGTAGTTATATACCCACAGGATTAGGAGAAGGCCACTTTCACTTATCTTTATGGGACTTTTGCTTATCGGAGGATGCCTTTTGATTTATACAATACACCTGCCACATTCCAAAGGTGCATGATTGCCATATTCGCAGACATGAATGAGAACTTTATGGAGTTATTTATGGATGATTTCTCTAATTTTGGAGATTATTTTGATCATTGTTTTTTTAATTTGGACAAAGTGCTTCAAAGAAGTAAGAAGTCTCATCTAGTCTTGAATTAGGAGAAGTGTGACTTAATGGTCCAAGAGGTAATTATGTTGGTAAGATCTCATGTAAGGGGATTAAAGTGGATTAACCTAAGATTGAAGCAATTGAAAAACTACCACCTTCCACTAACATCAAGGGCATTCGAGCCTTTTTTGGTCATGTAAGTTTCTACAAACAATTCATTAAGGATTTTTCTCTTATCTTTAGACCCTTAACTCATTTATTAGTTAAAGATGTGTCTTTTTTTAATTGATGATACTTGTTTGGATGCTTTTCAGAGGTTAAAGAAGGCATTTACAATAACACTCATTATGAGATTGCCGGATTGTTCTCTTCCCTTCCAGATTATGTATGATGCAAGTGATCATGCCATTGGTTTTGTTCATAGTCAGCGAAAGGAAAAAAGGTTGCATGTCATCTACTAGACAAGCAAGACCTTGACAAGAGCACACCTGAATTACATTAATACAAAAAAGGAGTTGCTTGCTATGGTATTTGTATGTATGAAATTTTGTTCTTACCTGTTAGGCTCACATGTTATTATTTTTACAGATCATATAGCATTGCAATATCTTTTTGCCCAGAAGGATGCCAAGGTTATACTTATTTAGTGGGTACTTCCGCTCTGAGAATTCAACTTTGAGATTAAAGATAAGAAGGTAGCATAAAACATTATAGCAGACCACCTCTCGAGACTTGAAGGAGGGCATCATGAAGAAAAAGAGGAAATAAGAGCTTTCTGAATAAGCCTTTAATGATGGTAGACAATCCTTTTTGTCCTTGGTTTGTAGATACTACAAACTACCTCTTAGGTGGTAGTCTTCCTTCTAATTTATTTTATCAACAAAAATAGTGGTTTATGTTTCAATGTTCTCGTTATATTTGAGATGAACTTGAACTGTATAAGATATATATTGACAGAGTGATTTGCAGGTGTGTCCCTAAAGATGAAATTCCTGAAATTTTGATGTCATGTCATAACTCACTTTATATAAGGCATTATGGAGTTAACAAGACTGTAGCTTGGATCTTGGAATGTGGATTCTATTGGCTAACCTTGTTCAATGATTTTCGAGATTTTTTGTTAAAGTATGATAGGTGTGAAGGAGTGGGCAACATATCAAAGAAAGATGAGATGTCGCTTTCAAACATCATAAAGGTGAAGATATTCGATGTATGGCGATTAGACTTTATGGGACCATTCTCATCCTCCTTAGATAACACTTACACATTAGTTGGAGTTGACTATGTTTCCAAGTGGGTTAAGGTCGTAGCTACTCCAACTAATGACGACAAGGTGTTTCAAAAGTCCATCAAGAAGATCTTTACGAGATTTGGGGTGCCTAAAATGATTACAAGTGATGGAGGGAACCATTTTTGCAACAAACTATTTGAGGCTCTTTTGAAAAGATACATTGTTTATCATAGAGTGACGACTCCTCACTGCCCCCAAACCAGTAGCCAAGTGGAGGTGGTGAATAGAGAGTTAAAGAAGATTTTGGAGAAGGTAGTGAAAACCTCAAGAAAGGATAGGGAATTGAAGCTAGATGACACCAAAGATAGTGCATTGAAGCTAGATGACACATTATAGGCTTACAAGACAGCTTTTAAGACACCTACAGGAACTACTCTATATAAACTTATGTATGGAAAGGCATGCCATTTACCTTTGGAGTTAGAGTGTTAGGTCTATTGGGTCATTAAGAAGTTAAACATGGATTGGAAACTAGCAGGTGAGATGGGATTGTTACAACTTGATGAATTAGAAGAGTTGAGGTTTGATACTTATGAAGCTATCCTATTAACATTGTAATCTAGCAAGAGATAACGGAAGGCATTAGAAAGAGTTGTTACAACTTTTTAGGTGTTATCATGACTGTTTTAGGGTGGGTTGTTTAACATGGTATTAGTATGAGATTGGTTTTTTTTACAATCTCTGCCTATGTACATAAACCCTTATATTCATGATTTATTAAATATTTGATTTATTAAAAAATGCCAAGTTCTATAAGGAAAGGACAAAGAAGTGGCATGATGCTTACATAAAGAAGAAGGAGTTCAAGAGTGGGAACTTAGTGCTTTTGCTTAATTTAGAACTTCAATTATTTCCTGGAAAGCTCAAGCCAAGATGGAGTGGACCCTTCAAGGTCCTTTAACTACTTCCCTATGGAGCTTTGGAGATGGAAAATGACAACGGTGAAGCATTCAAGGTCAATGGGCATAGATGCAAGTCATACTATGGAGGGACATACTCATAAGAAAGGGAAGTCATCTTTTTCCTTTCTTCCACTCCTTCATGAATGCATATGGAATGGTTAAGTTAACGACCTTAACTTAGTATGTTTACTTTTCTTTTGGTTGTCTTTGTTTACTTGTTTGTTTGATTTTTTTGGATTTGATTATGTTTGGTTTGAACTTTGATTAAGTTTTAACTTGTATTCTCTTCATTTTTTTTTGTTAGTTGATTTAGATGTGTTTGTAGGTTGCTTGAGTGCTAGGAATGCATGCTAAGCTTGGAAGAGGGCTAAGAAGTTAGAAAAGTTAGAGTGCCCACGATCATGGAAACAATTCTATTTCCCATAATTGTAGGAAGGCTCTCCAGAAACTTTCTGGGGCCTTAACCTACGATCCTGAAAATCACAGGGATTTCCACAATCATGGGATCTTTTAACAAAAGATTTAAAAAAACTCCCTCTTTCTTCTTCTTTCTTTATCTTCTCACTCTCTCTCACTCCTAAGCCAACTTCCACTAATCCTAACCTAAAAATTCCTTCATCTTTTCCCCAAATCTTTGTATTTTCTCCACTTTTTCCATCATTATTCACTTCTTTAACACTTATTTCACATTACCCATTCAAGAATACAAGGACTTGGTGAGTTTTTATTTCTTCTCTCTCTAAAACGTGCTCATCTCTCTTTTGCTTATTTTTGAAAATTTTTGAAAATTTTTCTTCTTCAATGGCTCTAAAGAAGCTTGTTGCCTAGAAACCAATCGACTAATTATGCCTTCAAGTCTTCGAAGAAGGTAAAAATAATATGGCAGCCAATTTTTACGCCCTATTCCTAATTTTTCAAAAGAAGAAGGTATGAGATTCTGGGACTTTAATGATAGATAATTATTGCTCCTAGATACTTTGATTTTGAATTATTAGAAACTCTAAGTTTGAAGTGAAACATTGAACAATTAGCTGTGAATATTGGTTGGGGTCATTTAATTTGTTGTGATGTATCGATATAGCTAATGATGACAGTAGAATTTTTCATCACTGTGCACTATAATCCTAAACTGGACACATGCTGGTTTAGAATAGGTGGTCATGTATATAAGCTTGATTATACTATCATTCGTGTGCTTTTTGACTTGTCTAACATAAAAGTTTTAGATGACCATAATGATTTTTTTATGGATGATTATTGAAAAAGCCATATGGGAGAAACTCTTTTAATTCTATGAAAGCACCTAACACTTTAATTCATAGCATTGAGCATTTATTGCCTCACAAATTAATGTGCTTAATTGTTTTTAATAAAATTGAAAGCAGTAAATGTTCGGCTAAAGAACTTTTCTTTTTTTGGTGCATGGTTTGCAAAGTTAAAGTAAATACCTCATATCACATTTTTAGGATTATTGTGAGTTGCATTAATAAGACAAGCTCATATTTTGGTATGGCATTCATTGTTATTGCTTTAGCTTCGTTTTACAACCTTGATGTGGATAGTGTGCGCATTACTAACCCTGATGTGTTTGATGTACTATATTTAAGACACTCTAAAATTTTGGAGCTCCATTTTATGGAGCTCCGAAATCCTTAGACACATATTGTTGTTAAGAACAAAAAGGGCAAAAACACAGCCACGTCTTAACCATCCACCTCTTAGATTCCCCTAAAGCCCCAAGAAGAAGTAGTCGAAGAGGAACCAACAATAGCAACAAATGTTGATAAGTTTGAGCAAATTCTTAAGCAAATGGTCGTAAATCATCAATAAATGATGCTAAAAATCAATGAGCTTGGCAACTAAATGCGACAAGTACATAAGAAGCAGTGGTACATCAAGAAGACATTTCTCAAGTTCATCCAGGTAAAGAACATTGAAGTCCCCTCTCTTACGCTGTCACCACCGCAATCTCCATGAGTCTACTTTCCCTTCACTTTTTATATTATTTTATTTTCTTTGTTAGTTGTGTTACTTGCTTGCTTGGTTGATGTTTTGATTCCCTTTTGTGGTTGCCTTGTCACATTGAGGACAATGTGTTGTCCAAGTATGGGGAGGTGACATTTGCTTTGCCAATTGCATTGTTTTAGTTTATTTTATTTACTGTTTGCATTTTGTTATTTAGGATGCTTGTTTTAGGCATATTAGGTTGTCATTTTACATTGTTTTATGTTAAGAAATGGAACCACACTTGAATCATTTTGATGTGTTTTGCCATGAGATTTATCATGTTAGTTGGAACGAGATTGAATGCATGCTTGAACTTGAATTAGGCTACTTAAGTAGAGAGTGAATCATGTTGAGTGATGAAAAGTAGTTGGTTGTATAAGCTTACTCAAAATTTCACACTTGAGCAATGAGGTATTGTAGAGATGCATAATAAAGTTTCATTTAAGACAATGTGAGGATTGAGCCTATATGACTCCATCTATAGTCATTTTATTTCTTTGATTGTGTGATGCTTCCTTAGGTGACTACCTTTAGAACTTGCTTTGAATCGGTTTAAGTCTACTGGGTGCATACTTAATAAAGATTATTAAGGCCCTTTTTTATGATAACCCTTCGTTTAAATGACATACCTTTTTATTATCCTTTGTTACCCTCATTGAGCCTTAACCCTTTTATTTGTTGAAAACATCCTATATTTTAAAACCCAAAAGCCTATTAGCCTACCCATTCATAAGCTTAGTAGAGTATTAAGCGAAGCATTAGATTGGGATTTTTGCTTTATTTTTTTCGGAGATGAGTTGAGTGATACTTCTACTCTTGAATAATATTATATTTAGTTGCTACTTTGTTTATTATTTCTTCAATTTTTGAAAAAAAAAGGAAAAAAAGAAGAACACTTTATTAGCATCAATAAGTATGGAGTAGTAGTTTATTTTCACTTGTATCTTAGAAAAATGTTTTGTTATCCGTTTGTTCACTTATTACTTTATGAATGCTTGTGTTAAACCCTATACCCTTTTTCATCCACCTTAACCCTTACCACATTGTAACCCAAAACCAGTCCTATTGATTTATTTATGCATGTAAACTTTATAGAGGAGAATTAGTGTATTAATAAGCCTGTTGTGGTTTAGTTTTCTATAGAGAGCTTAAGTGAAACACTAACCATCAAACATTTGAGATAAATGAGTGAAACTATGAGTAAGAGTCATTGTGCTTTTATACTTAACTTTGAGTGATGGTTCTATAAATTGAGTTTGCTATGTACACTAATGATAAGTAATCATGATATTTGTAATAGTTTGACATTTGTGTTAGCCAAACTTTGAGGGATTTCATGGTTTGATCAATGTGAAAATGAAATGATGGAATTGATTGGTTGTGTTTGATTTTGCTTGAGGATAAGCAAGATTTAAGTGTGGGGAAGTTGATAGTTGTTCATTAGTGTGTGTTTTTCTAAGTATTTGGCATATGTTTCTTGCATAATAGGTTAGTATTATTATGTTTTAGGACTTGTTTTATGTCTTTTTATTTAGTTCAATCTTCGTGGTTGAATTTTATTGTTTGATGTTAGCTTAGGGTAAGAATTGATTATTTTGTTATAGGAATAGTGGGCGGACACCTTTTTGATTCAGTTAGGGACCAAGAGAAGAGAAGAGAAGTGGAGCTACTGAAGAACAAGAACCTATAATCGTGGGAAACCTATGGAGAAAGTTTATGTCCCATTAACCTACTATTGTAGGAAGCAAAATGATAATTCCCACAATCGTGGGACATTTAGCCAGAGGAGTCACACAGGTTTCACTTATTTGTTAGGGTTTTATGATATATAATGTCACAAATCCCTAGGGATGAAGAGGGTGGTGGAAACTAGCCTTCAGGAGCTAAAAAATAGATTGAGAGCCAAGAGATAGGTGAAGAATCAAGGTTTCATTCCCAATTGAGCAAAGAGTAAACCATCATCTAGATTTTCCAGATTTGGCCAAAGAAGAGGAGGAGATCGCCTCATCTAGTTCTTATTTCAATTTTTTTCTCTTCTAACATATTTATCATGGATTGTTTGGTTGTTGGGGATGTTAATGACATTATAATTGGCTAAAATATTCTTATTAGGGTTTGTTGTTTGAACTATTTGTGAACCTTCACTTGTTGATTTAATAATACAATTGTTTATGTTATTTATTAAGCTCAAACCTTGCAACAAGTCAAGAGGGTGAGCTTGGTAATCTATGTTAAATATATAATAAGAGATGACATTTCGTAGACCTGTAAATAAAAAGTTATCAATTTATTAGGAAGAGATTTCAATATATTGATACTCTGCCTATAGGATAGCTTCATATCTAGTTGAATGTTTAGGAAATGCTTTGCACATTGAGAGATCCTAAAGTTAATTCTAATTTATTTAACTAGTGAAATTTAGTTGCATCTTGAGAGAGGGTAGCTAAAATTTTAAGAAATCTAGGGACAAGCATAAATTGAATCAATTAACTAAAAGAGGAGCAAATAGGGATAATGACAAGTCCTAATTCTTAATCTTGATTTTCTCCAAGTTCTAGTTTACAATTTTGGTTTAGGTTGCGTTGTTTGCTTTTAACTTTAGTTTTTCTTTCTTTTACTTATCTATTTAATTTTGATTGAATTGGTTTCTTAAACAAAGAACAACCTAAATTAGGTGGTGCTTAAGGACAATCCTTGTGGAATCAATATCCAATTTGTACTATAAGTTACAAACAGTATACTAGCGATTTTGACTGTAAAACTAGTAGTTTGGTTTGCATTCAACATGCACCTCCATATATGTTGTGAATGTTATTATTGCGACTCTATGTAAGAGGAGTAACAATTTGACCATGGGTTACTTGGTTTCGACCATCACTGAGTACTACGGTGTGGATTGTAATGGTCTAACCATTGAGCATCATGATTTTCTAAATCACCATCACCTATGGCGTACTAAAATCCTAAAGTCCTATAACACGGAACTTCAGAACATTAGCCAAAAATCTCATATAAAGATCAGGGCTAGTCGGGATATACGTCAAATTCATCAATATTTTAAAGCTTATGGAGTACAACTGCCACCTTTGACACCATCCCTGCCTTAATCATCATGAGTTTATATTCTAACCCATTTAGCTCTTGTTGTTATTTTTTCTATTCATATATTGTGTTTGATTTTCCCCTTTTGTTTATTTGTATGTCTCTTTCTCACATTAAGGACAATGTGTTGTTCAAGTATGGGGAGGTAGTATTTGCATTTGTGTTTGCATTTTTACATGTCACTTAGGATGCATGTTAGGTTATTAGTATTAGGTGTGTCATTTTCTTTACATTTGAATCTTTTTGATGAATTTGTTACCATAAGATTCTATCATGCTTGTTAGAATGAGATTAAATGCATGTGTGAACTCAAATTAGGCTACTTGAGTGGGGAGTGAACCATGTGGAGTGATTGAAGTAGTTGGCTGCATAAGCTTACTAAGAGCTTGACACTTGAGCAACGAGGAAGTGTATAAAAGCATAATGGATTTTCATTTGAGCGTTTGTGAGGAATTGAGCGTTTATGACTCCATTCTTCATTCATTTAATTTCCTTGCTTATGTGATGCTTTCTTAGGTAGTTAGCTTCAAAACTTGCTTTGAATCAGTTTAAATCTACTGGATGTCTGTTAGATAGAAATGATTAAGGCCTTTTTTGTTTTAACCCTTGACTTAAATGAGCCACCATTTTATTATCCCTTGCTTGTCCCATTGAGCCTTTAACCTTCTGTTTCTTGAAATCACCGCATTAGCTTGCCCAATCACAAGTTAATAGAATACTAACTGATACTTTAGTTTGGAATTTTTTTTACTACAATTTTTTCCTTCTAAGATGCTTTAAGTAGATTTTAGTACTTCTAATCTTAGAGCACATTGCATGTAGTTATTGTTTTCTATTCATTGTTTCTTTATTACGATTAAAAAAAAGAGAAAAAGAAAAAAGAAAAAAATCAAATGATAGAAAAAAGAAAAAGAAAGAAAAGAAAAAGTAATAACATGTAGCACCATTAACTTTGTCATCCCTTTATACACTTAGTACTTTATAAATACTTGTGATAAACCCTTAAAACCTTTTTGACCAAACTTAACCCTAGCTACATTACAACCCAAGACAAAGTCCTTTTGATATATCTTAGCGGGTAATCATTGTGATCTATCTATAGGAAGTTTGAGCAAAACATTAACTACCAAACACCTGAGAGAAATGAGTGAAATCAATAGGAAGGTCCATTTTGAGTTTATACTTATCTTTGAGTGATGGTTTCATAAGTTGAGTTTACTTATGTGCACTAATGAAAATTAGTCATGATGTGTGTAGTAGCCTGACACTTGAGTTGGCCAAAGTTTGAGGGATTACATGTTTTAATCTTTGTGAAAATGAAGTGATAGAATTTTAGTGGTTGTATTTTATTTTTCTCTTGAGGACAAGCGAAATCTTAACTTTGGGGAAGTTGATAGTTGTAGATTGCATCATGTTTTAATGGATAGTTTGGTGTGTGTTTAGTTGTTAATTTGATTATTTAGTATATGTTTAGGTTAGAATTGTGTTAGTTTATAAATATGTTTATTTTAAGTGTTTTTTGGATGAAAACATATATTTGAGCTTCAATTACATGTATATGAGGTGCCATGATGAGTTTATTAGTATTTCAAAGCATTCGACGATCATGACAGAAGCACCAACACAGGCTCACGATAATGACAGAAGTACCAGCACAGGCCCACGATTGTGACAGGCAGGCCACAATTATAACAGAAGCTCGAGCATAAGACCACGATCATTGGAAATTTATCACTTTTGTGATAGAGAGCTAAACAAGTTGGCCACAATCGTGCCACTAAGGCCACGATTGTGGCCTGTATGGAGACAGATGTGGGGTCCCTTCTAAATTTAAGTTTTTGAGGGACATTTTGGACCCTAGAAAGACATTAGGATTACCTTAATTAGAAAAGAATGTAAAAGCATTATGATGTCACCCTAGAAAGGAGATTTACAATCATTCTCCATTTGGAAATCCTAAAAGGAGAGAGAAAGAAAAATGTGAGAGAAGAAGAAGAGGAAGAAGGAGGAAAAAGAAGTGGATCCCGATGTTATTGCTCCCCGGATCAAGTGGTATCTTGACGCCACTACCTTCCCAATTTGTCCATCCTAAGTTCCATTTTCTCTTCATTTCCTTTTTCATTTAAATGTATAAAGTTGATATTGATTGTATGGAAATGATTTCTAGTTGTTGATAATGTTCTAAACTCTCCTTCGTGATTTTACTTTGAGTTAATGTTGATTTAGTTTTTTTGTGTTTATGGGTTTGGATGTTGTGATTGATTAATGTATTTGCTAAGTTTCGGTAACAAACTGAGAGGGTGAGATGGATAAAAATGATTAGATTGGATTAAGAGAGTTAGGCAATCTAATTGGCCACTTACTTATTCTAGTCAGTAATTTCATGGAGAGAGATCCCGTATGAGACCCAATTGTTTATCAGAGAGCTTTAAAACTAATTAAAATTGTGGGTAATTTGTGAATTGAGATATTGCAAGTACCATAATTTGATGGGGGTTTATAATTTAAGGTTTAATGGTTATAACTCGAGAGAGAGTAATCAATCCTATGACCATCTAGAACCGATACCCTATAAACACATAAATGGCTAGATTAACATTAATGATAGGTAAAATCCATTTTTATTATAACTTGATTAACTCTCTTGATGGATTTCCATTGTGACTTGTATGACTACTTAGTTTAATTCTATTTTGCTTAAATTTTTGCTATACAATTCTTGAATCAATTTCTCTGCACTTTTGTCATATTATTTGTTCTTTGCTAATTTGTTTGATTTAATTTATTTTTCAGTTTATATTATTTGAATTGGAATTTTAAACATATCACAATCTGAATTAAGTGATGCCTAAGCTTAATTTGAATTAAGTGATGCCTAAGCACAATCTTTGTGGGACAATATCTACTTTTTACTACAAGTAATGATCCATATACTTGCAGTTTTTAGCATAAAACAAGTAGTTTGTTTTTTGCAATCAACATCATGTAATCATTAATAAGAACATAACAATCATGTTGTTGCCTGAAAACCTTTATAAACACTAGGGATTGCAAGTCGATACTGGAGTTACCTGCAATTAGTTATATTGTTGTTCTTCAGGTTAGTAAGCTAAGATGTTCCATAATTTGGGTTATGAATGCTCCAACTATTATTTTTCCTACACTAGTTTTAGCCACATCCATTAAATGCATACTTAACCACATACCGGCATTAAAGGAACTACCATGCACCATACACCATAAAACAAACAATTCAGCTTTAGAAACTGCTCCCTGGCTATCTCCCTTAATGAATAAGGTAAAAGTTAGAAATTTATGGATATAGCGCAGGGTTGGGTCTATTAAGGTAGACGATTTGGACTGACTAGGATAAAATACTTTGCTAGAATTGGTTATTTAGTTCCAAAATTCTCTAGCCTTTAATTCCTCATAATATCCATATAAATCACTATGTGGAAATCCAAAAATATTATTGAGAACATCCAAAGTAATCATATACGACATATTCGTCAATCAAAATTTTAGACTACTTACAATGTTAGTATCATCATGGACCACTTTTAAAGTACTCAGAAATTCTAAAATCAATTCCACATATAATTTTTTCCAACATTTAGAAAATCTACCCCATCATATGTTACGTAATAATTAGCTTTAGAATTGACAAATATGTTAAGATAATTTAATGGTTTTTAATAATTATGTACCTTTGTTGGCTCTCTCTAGTATGAATATTGAAGGCATAGGATACCTGATACTGGAGTATCATACAGTGGAGACGATAAAGCTCCTGAGTATCTCACCTTTAGACCCATATAGCAGTCAGTGTTGAAGTGGATCATGGGTGTGATTGTGGTTGGAGGAGTGAAGGTCATAAGCGTGAAGGTCAGGATGCTCATGGTGTCATTGGTGGATGACTATGCTGGCAACTGCTGACAAGCACACCAAGCTGAAGATGGAGAAGGCAAGTGCACCAAGTTCACAAACGCACTAAGAGAAAAAGTAAATTTAGAAAAAAAAAGAAGATAAATTAACAAAAATTAAGTTACGAGGGGTATTTAAGGAGCCGGTGTGGGGAGTCACGGATGTGACCTTTCACTTCACATATTTTTAATAAGCCTAAGAGGAAAAATAAATAAATAAATAAATATAAAGAGTCGTGTAATAGGAATAAGAAAAAAAAGAAGACAAAAATTATATGGGTTGCCTCCCATTAAGTATTGGAGTTATGTAAATATAGTGCCCTAGAAAGAAAGTGTATTTACATGTAACT
>JANSVA010000007.1:6444789-6458260 GCA_025504915.1 Erythroxylum reticulatum
TTTTTTACTAGTAATCAATAATTATTGATTAAGTTTTTTTATATGTCATTATTGATTAACTTTTTTTCTATCATTAACTTTTTAAACTTATTATTAATGTTAATTAATTTTTTATATCTTATATATCGTACTAATGGTTAACCTTTATCATCATTTGGCCAGTAAACTTAGTGCATGTAATGTTTTTGGTGTCATTAGTCTATTAGACTAGTATTGAATAATCGTATAATATATAAAACATATTTCAAAATTATTTATAAATAAAAAGTATAAATAAATTATGTACAAACAAAATAAAGTATTAATTATCACATTATTATTATTGTTATAAATAAAATAAATACTATTACACATTGTTACAAATTATTATAACATATTAATCATTTTGTTTATTAGTATTACTATTATGGAACAAAATATAAAAATTCAATGAGAGACAAACATTAGTATTATTCTAAATTGATTAATACATTTAATAAAATATAAAATATAAATATATTATTAATTATTAATAGAAATGAATAACCATTTGTGTATCAAATATTTGTGTACTTTTGAAATAAGTAATGATATGTAAATATCATAAAATTTTATTTATTAACAGTAAATTCAATCAATAATATTAATTGTTAATTATTTATAAAAATGTAGATTATAAAAAATAAAATTTTTATAAATATTATTATACGATAAGTAAAACTTAATTTATTATCACATTAAAATAATATTATTAGCAATTAACAAATATAATCAAACATATATAATAATTTTAAAATATTATTGTATTCTAAATATAAGTAACAATTTTTAAATGTAAAAAATTTATTTATTTACTTATTTGACATATACTATTAATGTTCTACTCATTCTCAAGTATTCATTTTAATTTAGGTTCAATAATGCCATATAATTTTTTTTTTAGTAATGCAGTAAAAATTTTATATAAATAAGAAAATGTTACGTACACAATCAGAAATTTTCGAACCAAAAATCTCTATCCTACCAAAAGAGCTCACGTAATACAAATTCATAGGAACCCAGAGTAAGGCGTAGAAGAAATATTACCAACACCACTCCTTCACAGACTGCCTACTGAAAAGCCTAAGAAAGCTAGAACTACCGTCCAATTACATAATTTCACCACCAAGCATGGCAACAAAACAAGATGTCCAGCAATTATATTCCAACTTCAAAAAAAAAACATAACCACAATCAGCGTAACTAAACATGAAGATGTAAGAAATTCATTCTATTTTCCTTGTCTACGGTTAAGGTTGCCTTCTGCTCAAATACTTTTCTAAACAGTACCTCCGTAGGAAATGGTCCTCCTCTTGGTAATCTGCCTGTTACAAGTAGGAAGTGTATAACCTCCTCCTCTTTACTCCTAATACGTCAAAAAAATCCTGCACTTTTGTCAATAAGATAAAATAAAACACACACACACAGTCATCTTTTTTTGGTATTTAAGCAGATATGCTCTATAACTTATAAGATCACTTACGAGATAAAACTCTCTATAGTGTATAATTTTCGCATGATCTGTGACATGAATTATTTGTTAACAGCTTTGATAATTAATAGAATAAACCAAACAAAAAGTAAATGTAAAATCTAATTTTCGAGTTGCAACTAAAACCTCCCTCTTCCACTGGTGTTTTTCTTTTTTGAATGAGATCACTAAATTAAAAAACAAAACATAAATCTAAAATCTAAAATCCATTTTTTTGAGTTATCCCCCTCTTCCACCAGCTTGTGTGTGTGTTTTTTTTAAGTTGCGCGTGATAGCGCTTTGATTTGTTTTTGCGGTAGCTTATATTTTCTTGTTCTGGTGGATTCCAAATCACGAACATCACGCAAGTAAGAACCTAATAACTCGAGCCCCAAGGGGCTTCGCTCTAGATTTGCACCTAAGCCTTTCAAGATGACCAATGAGAACGTCGACGTTATGGATTGGGGCGCCCTTAAAAAAGGGCAGGTTTTTATAAGTTGGTCGTCAAAGTAGCGTTTGTCATACTTTAAGTTTCTGCTTTCTGAGGTGGAACCGCCTTTTTCTAAGATCAAATCTATTAAATAGCACTTTTGTTTCTAGTTTCTTTGTTTGATTTCACGAGTGGGATTAGCCATTCTCCTGATGGTGACAGTGTGATGCTGGACTTGCACGATCAAAGTGATATCTAATTATCTACCATGTGAACTTTCAGATCTGTACTAAGGTCATGTATTTCTCTAGTGAATAATTTATTCCTGTTACTCATTCTAACAAAACACATCTTCTTTGTAACAATATCTAAAACACCATATCATATGTCAAAGACTCAAAGAAGTTGTAGATTACTTGATTCTTTTTTAGATAGTATCTGCTTACAAACATTAATTGAAGTGAGCGACAAAGCTTTTGGCCACCGATGCTCTAAAAAGGGAGACAAATTACTTGGCACGTACAAAGTACTTAGCACGTGATAGACAAATTAAAAAAAAGGACAGATTTTAGAATAAATAATTTTTGTTGTAATATTTTAATTTAATAATCTGACACAAAATTTAATTTTCACTCGTCTATCATGTGCCAAGTCAACCGACATACCTTATTATGTTAATATTGTTAGCTTAAGAAATATTTTTAAATATGAAAAGTTAAAATATTTTTTATTATTGCTATTTTAATTTATTAAATTAAATAAAAATCATTTATTTGTATAATTTAGCCTGTACCAAAAAAAGAATACAAGTAAAACCAACTAAGATAAATTACAGCCCCAACTTAAGAACATAATACGTGTATGAACAACCAGAAGCATCCTCTTATAACCCAATCAATGACACTTCCTTTGGTACCCAACTTCACCACCCTATCCACATCCACTAGTTTTTGCTTTTCTTTGTTAATTTAAGCTTTGAAAAAACAAAAATTTACTTCGGAATCTCAATCTCATTATTATATCGATGTCCGGTACTTTAATGCTTAGGGAAGGAAATATGTTATTGGTGATACGTGTTATCTTTGAGTCACTTGGGACTAGCCAACATCTAGACTCGGTTACAAAAATAAAAAGAGAACACAACCATGTAAAATATATATATAAATAGCTCCAAACAACAAGAGCTTTTAAATCTTATGCTTTCAGCCAACCATTTTCAATTTGTTGAGAGAAGGAAAAGAAAGAAAGAATAGAGCACATTGCCTAAGAATCAACCTGTCAATTATGATCTCCTAGTACCAGCTTGTAAGTATTACAGACCCCATGTGGTCCCAAGTCAGCATCAACAATTGTCAATCATCCATGCAATTGGATCTAAACTTCGAAACCATTTCCATATTAAACCAACAAAAGAAAGACCAATACCGTCCATTTGCATGTTGCGTAAGAAAATTGGATTCTACTAGACCACAGGTTCGAAGAACCAACATCAACAGTACTTGAAACAAATAATATGAACCTGGGGATAGCATCGAGTACAATTTCATGTGCATCACCAGCGTGACATGCCGCGTCTCGCCTCACTACCTTTCGATGAGTTTACACGTGGCCTCTTAGAATCCGTAGGATCGTCATAGAGGTCAAACGTGTCCCGGCCATCTCCGCCAACCATTTCCACAAACATCCTCTGAAGATCTTCAAAACTATCTCCCTATCAAGACACCAACCAACAGATGAACCCCGTCGGTGGGTCCCAAATTATTACCATTACACCCTCCGCATCATTTAAAAAGGCGCAAAGTTTCAGGGGTACAAAGGGAATTAGAAAGAAGATGGAATTAGATACCTCGTCTTTCACGTTATTCATCATGGAAATCATCTCTTGCATAAAGTCGCAAAAGTCCTGATTTGAGAAAATTCATAATCACACACACAATATTGATCATTTAAAAAAAAAAAACCCTCACACTCGGTTAATCAATTGAGAAAGGAACCAACTAGACCAATGGGTAAGACTAAAGCTAGATAAATATCAACTTTTGGAAAAAATAATTAATAATAAAGTTAAGATATTTATTAGGAACAAACTTGGTCTTCTTCTTCTAGTGGATCGTAGACACCTGCATCGTACAATGACCTCTTAGATTGATCGGAGAGAACTGTTAAAATCAACGGACGTTCACGGCGTTAAGACTTTGGAAATCAAAAAGACTACAGACTTAAAAAGTTGTTGAGGAGGTAAGTCAATAATAAAAATACCGGAGTAAGCTTCTTGGATTTGCTGAAATCGCCGTTTTGCATCTCCAGCAACGCTCGGGTTCTTGGCCCACTTGTCAGGATGCCATTTCTCCGTTAACGCAAAAACAAAAACAGAAACTCAAAACTTTTGATCCGAAAAGATAAAGAATTGAATAAAAAGTTTAAATAAGAGAATTACCATGGCGAGTTTGCGATAGGCAGTGCGAATATCGGAGAAGGAGGCGTCCTTGCGAATGCCGAGGACGGAGTAATAGCAAGATCCGGCGTTGGATCCTCCTTCCCGCTCCATCTCTAATTTACCCAGCACCACTCAAAACCTCAGAAGAGAGCACAAACTGTAGCTCTCTCTAAATATATATATTTATGTAAATGACAATAAGCCGATTGTTATAGTTGTAGTTGAAATTGTTGTCGTCTATGTTTATAGCAGGCAGCCACTTGTTTTAGCAATATCTGAGAGAGAGAAAAATTCTGGCCGTCTTTCTGGCTGTTTATTAAGAATGAGAGAGAAAAATATCTTCTGGGACTATGAGAGAGGGAGAGCACGAAGGGGCTTTGTGGGTGCGTTGAAGGTAGAACCTTCGAGAGTATTCGGTCTTTTACTTTTGATGTCTTCCAAGGGCAAGGGTTAGATATTTTCTTGCTCTTCTGGGCAATTGCCACTCGACTTTGTTATTATCTAGTGGTTTCGCCTTCGGGTTATTCGATTTATTACATGTCCGGGTTGTTACCCGAATTGCTTTGCTCTCTACTTACCCGAGGATAAAGGACGACTCCAATTATTGAACTTTCTAAATATTTTTAATAAAAGTGTTAATTTAAAAAGAATAAATTAAATTCCTAACCTTTTTAAAGTGCAATTTATCTTGTAAAACTTTAAATATGTATTTTTAATAAATAAGATAATATTTAAGCGAGGTTTTCAAAATTAAATATAATTAGACAATTTAGCTTGGTATTACAAAAAAGGTGTTAAAGACTAATATGTATATATCTTATGTTAATGAAATCTTTTATATTCCAAAAAGTAGGTGTAAATTGACTTACAATGTGAAATGTTTGGATGAGTGACAATTAGGTACATAAGATTGCTCACTAATTATCGATAAATTGTACCATCATTAAGAAGATTTCTAATGGTAGCAAAAATATGATCACTAGAGTCAAGTGGAGAACTAACAGTCTCAACACGAATGAGGCCAATATACGAGATAAGATCACTTAACTAGAGTCATTATATGATATTTCAAAGCCCAAAAAATAGGTCATGTTGCTTAAGTCTTTCATTTCAAATTGTTGATGGAGAAAAGATTTTAGAATAGAGATATCTTAAGTGTCACTCCTACTTATTATTAACATGGGGAAGAAGAAGTGTGCATCCTTGATTTGTTTTACAAAGGAACAATATATGATTATAAAAGACAAATTTAAAGCCAAGATGGTTAATGGTGGTGCTAAATTTTTATAAATTTCAGGCTCGAGAAGCTTGATTAAGTCCTTACAAAGGTAACAAACTTTATTAGGTGTATGGTCATACATAAGTGGAGGTTGCATATAAACTTCTTCAATAAGATTGTCATTAAAAAACATTCTTGACATCTGTCTAAAATAGTTCCCAACGCTTATCGATAATAGCTGTAATAAGGTTACGAACTGAAGTTAAATGAGCTATAGAAGAAAATGTCTCTTTATAGTTAATTCCATATTCCCAAGTAAGCCTTTTAACAACCATTTTGACTTTGTATCTTTGAATTGAACCATTAGCTTAAGTTTTGATTTTGTAGACCCATTTATAACCAATAATAGACTTGTTTAAAGTTAAGTCAATCAAGTCCTAGGTACTGGTGTTGAAGAGAGCTGGTAGTTTTTTGGCCATTAGTTATTGCCATAAACGGTCAGTTTTGGCCTCACGGTAGGTGAAAGGTTCATATAAAGAAACAATAGTAGAAATCTTTACGATAAATAGAAGGTTAACTTATTTGAGTAGAGTAATGGGGGAGTTGTTGTTAAGACTCAACATATTTTGATGGGGGACTATATTTGGAAGGGTTTCTTAATGAAGGTGGAGGATCCATATCTGAGGAAGATATAATGGAATTAAGTGTTGGTTATGTTGAATTGGTAGAGTTGTAAGATGGACTTGCAGGAGAATGCCAAGAAGCAAAGATATGGTAGGATAAAAAAAAAACTACCATGAGAATGTTCCCAAAAGGTCACATATCGAGAGAAATGAAGTCTTTGAGATAAGGGATCGCAACATCTATACCCTTTGGATTTTATGACATACCTAAGAAAATAGCATAATAGTGCTTTTGGTTTTAGTCTAGTCTACTCATAAGGTTAGGGAAGAACAAAGCATGCACAACTGAAAACCTTAAGAGAATGATAGTCAAGAGTATGATTATACATGCACTTATAGTAAGAGATATTACCTATGATAGGGGAAGGAATGTGATTGATAATGTATATTGTAGTAAGAGAAAATTTTCTGTAAAGGTTTCAGGATAAGAAGAGGATATAAGGAGGTCTTGAACTATATTAAGAATGTGTCTATATTTGCGTTCAGCTCAACCATTTTGTTGAGATGTATTTGGGTAGGATCTTTTAATAATAATCTCTTATTGAGCAAAGAAGTGGGTGAATTTCATACCTTTGTATTCTATTGCATTATCAATGTGAAATATTTTAATCTTGTAAGAGAATTGAGTTTGGATCGTATTAGCAAAGTGAGAATAAATAGAGAATAGTTCAAATCTATAAGAAATTAGATAAATCCATGTATAGTGAGAAAAATCATTGCGAAAGATCACAGTATCTCAAACCACCTATAGTTTCAATATCAATCATATGAAACCAAAAATTGGACTAATATTCGAGGCATATTGGTTCAAGAATATAAACGTATAATTGAGTCATAACAAATCAATAAATAAAACTGCATTGAATAAAGACTATATCATATTATTAATCCTAACTCAGGGCTCATTACACTTAGGAAATATGAAAATTAGTTCATAAGTATAGAAAACAAATCCATCATTAAATATTCAGAAGAAAAAATATAAATAAAAGAATTCATAATCTATATCCCCTTTTATCTCTATTGAAGTCTTTTTAAAATTTAGATCAAAGGTTGCTCTCTATCATATCTTGTGATGTAATCTTTATATTTTCCTTTATACTTTGTTTAGAATTGCCTCTTCTTTATTTTTCTAGTGTCTAACTTGACTTTACTCACTTCCTTTCCTAACTCTATCCTTCATAATTTCCTTTTATAACAAAAACTAGGGTTTTTGTAATATACATGATCTGTTACACCCTCTAAATCATGACTGTAAACTATCACAGAAGCTTACATGGGAAATATAAAAGGGTGTGTATGTCAATATATATACACATAAACAATATCTTTGAACCTTCACATTTTTACAGTGACTTACGCTATCCTTATACACAACCATGTATCTCCAAAGTCGCTTCAAATCTTCCATTTTGTGCCTCAATTTTACCCAAATTCATCTCCTTTTGGTCTATAAAGGCAATTATCACCTAAAAACACACTTGAAGAAAATAGATATTAAAAATAGTATAAAACTATTAAACAATAATCAAACACACGAACTATGTGTATATAAATATAGTCAATTAATCATTTATCAAATATTCCTACACTTAAGCTTTTACTTGCTTTCAAACAAATCATAATCTAAACCATCAAGCTTACAAATATGCATCCCTTATTAACCTCAACCTATCCATCCACACTCTAAATCATCATGTCATATCAATCAAATTAATATACAATTAGATTCAAGTAATCATAGAACCAGCCTTCACAGGTTAATATTATAATAATATCATAAATAATATTTTTGAAATCAAAAGTGCAAATTTTCACACCCTCACCAAGGATTCACTTAATGCACTCAAAATATTCAAGGTGAAAAGTGTAGGAACTCTCAAATCAATACATAGGTGGATTCTTAACCATAGGTAAACTAGAAACAAAAATTAAAAGGTCTTGTCACAAGGTTTAATGAGGCTTAGGTAATGATATAATAGGGATGATAAAAAGGTTAATAATATTGAAGGAAATTTATATAAATAAAATTACATAACACTTAGTTCTTCACAACATAGTTCCTTCACACCACAATCCCATTGGTTTAATAACTTTAACACTAATTTTTTTCTATTCTTGGCAATGCTATGAATACCATACACTAGTATCAATCAATACTAGGTACCACTTTGGATAATTTTTAATTTTATAAAATGTTTCTTATTTTTTAAAATAGCAAAATATTGCTTTAATATATAGTATTGTATCATTTATAGTTTGACACCCTATCTCCAAAAATCATAATAATAGAAATTTAAAATAACAACAATTTACTTTTATTAACATTAATTTTCACATATTTCACACACATATATAATAACCACAATTAATATGAAAAAAGATCATTTAATCATCATACAAATATAAAATTAAGAAGAATGCAAAGTATTTAAAAAATTATAATTTCATCATATAATAAATAATAATTACATCAAAACATCAAATAAAAAGAATAATAAATATCCATGACTCTCTAACAATTACAACGAAAACCTGAAACTTCATTTAATCAAATACCTACTCAAAGATCAATATTATCAATACAACTTGCATCTATAGAACTACTTGTTCTATCAAGAGTCTTATTAAACAATCAAATTAAATTATTAAAAATTATTAAGAAATTAGATTAACTTAATAATGATAATAACATACCTTTTTCAAAGCCTTAAATTGTATCAAATAAAGACTAATACATTCAATATTTTGTTCTCAAATCTATTCTTTTTCTTGGAATGGATGAATTCAAATGTGCTCTAATTCCTTTCACACCTTATTCCACACATACATTAACTTAGAATTCAAATTACAAACTACTGCAATTCTAGAACACCAACTCCAAATTGGTCTTACCAAGCAACTATAAGACAATAAAAGTAACATTATAAACAAAATAAAGTGATGATTAATTTTCAGCAAGTAAAAAAGTGAAAAATATATACTTGAATTAAGTTTGTCTCTTTTATAAATAGTAATTGACATTCCCAAATTACCAAAAGCATCCTTATAAATCTCCATTTGTGAGCTTAAGAGACCTTACATCATTTCATGGGCAACAACTATTGTAATAGTTAATAACATTTCTCTATTAACTTCAGCTTTCTTTATAAAATATGGTCTAAAATAGAAACTAGAATTTAAAAATTCCCTAGCTATAAAAAATGGAGAGTACAATTTTCTTTCTCATCTCTCATTGATGATAGAACGACAAGATGTGTAAATAGAAGGCCAATTTTTCAGATTGGCCGTGATTGCTTCCTTCACTCTCTCTATGACATCATAAAAATAACTTATTATTGCCTTCTTATCACTATCAGCCAGATGAAGTACCCTTACCAAAGGCTCACAAACTTGGATGAGAAATTAAAATTGGAAATAAAATTCATTATCTTTAAGAACAATGCTAAAAACCTCTAATCAAGCATTAGACCTAGCATGCTTGTAACATCTTGTTACCCATGTTGATGCTAGAATAGAATATGTGACAGATGATTGAGATATTAGAAATTCCAATTCTTGTTCATGCATCATGTGACATATGCATACAAGTGAATAGTGAAATGTTGCACATTAAAATGACTGCACGTGCATTCATTGATGTTGGACCCCAATTTCGAAGCCCAACATTCAAAGTCCTAAAACATGTGCTTGTGCTTGTTACCATACATAGTTATTCCAATTAACCCTCATTAGTCATCCTTATTTCATCTTCATTCTCTGATACCGTAAGTGTCGAGCTCTATTTTCCAAATCATTCTTATACTGAAACAATTATTCTATGCTCAATTTCCATCCAGATATTGAACATCTTAGAGGAAGAATTAGAATTCGACCTCTACACATGATTTGTAAACCTACATCTCTAGCTTACTCCACTTTGAAAATCATCTCAGTTGGAACCCTAGAGATCCAGATATATTCAAAATGTCGAAGCATGTTCAGTGAAATAACACCAGTTTATACTATTCCAACAGGTTCCTTCACTTTCCTTGAATCAAAACTTTTATTCAATCAATTCAGAATGCTGCTAATTTTTTTGGAGAGATAGAAAAATGTTTGTGGAATCTATTGTCTCAAGGACCACTTCGTTTAGAGGTCGGATAACAAAGTTATGGCTGAAGGAAAATCAAACAAGGTTCTGTCCTTAACCATATTGAACCTATTAAGGACAAATGGTATAACTTGCTCTAGAGATGTCAGATCAAGGTCATTCTTAGAGAGTTTGAAAGAGTACTTCAATATCTACAACTTTCATAAAGACATTGAAGTGAGATTTTATCATCTAAAGGGTCAGAATTGGACTAGACGATACATTATGAATAGTGACTAGAAGAAGGTTATGAACAGTACACAGAAGATATCTTGCAATTAGCATAGCTCTCTCTCGAGATATCGGATTAAGGTGTTCTTTAGTTGGTTTAAAATAGGACTTCAAGATCTACAACCTTCATAAAGATCTTGAAGACAAAATCTATCATTTGTAGGATCAAAAGTGGGACCAGAAGATAGGATTTGTTGAACAGTGCACCAAACGATATGACGTCATCAGGCGAAGTGTCCTTACAAGACAAAGCGTTTTCATAAGACGAAGCGTCTTCACAAGATGAAGCATCATCACAAGACGAAGCGTCCTCGCAAGACGAAGTGTCTTCACAAGATGATACGCCCTCACCTGATGACACATCATCACTAGATGATAAGTATTCACCAAATGATATGACATCATCAGGCGATATGACTTCATCAAACGATACGAACTATATTCCTGAGTATTTTCCCTTATAAGGGTCAGAACTTCTTACTCTGATATCCAAAAACTTCATACTTTATAGCGTTGGAAAGCTAAAAAGCTAAGCTACAACTTCCATGAATTCAACTTGTAAAATTCATCTTAGATCAATCCAGATTTTGCCCTAAAGTCAAAACACGAATTTTCCCTTATGGAAGACTTGGAATTTTGCACTATGCAAACTTGGAATACTCTGAGCATAAACCTTTAGCTACCAAAATGATTTCATTAACCTCTCAAATCTTAACGCATTTGTCTCATTACTTTCAACTACATTTGATCAGTCATAGTTCCTATCTTCCTTTCTGTAGTATCTCGCTTATGCATACATATATATATCAATGATTTATGTTCCAAAATCATCAACTCTAGTTGATTACTTCTACACCTATATCTAAATTCAACTTACATCATCCGTGCACCATTCACATTTCATTATCATCAAAAGAATAAAGTTTTACAAATCTTTAATGGCATTCCAAGCACATTACATTATCGTCTCAAAAATTCCAATTACAAAAGGTCCTTGAACAAACAAACTTATTGCTTTCCCAAAATCAACTCAAAATACAAAATAAGCAAAATGGGAGAAATGCCCTTAGGCTCTTAATCATTTGGTCTCTTAGCTATCACTTGAAGATGGTATAAAAGGGGGTGAGCTTGAAAGCTCGTGGGTAACAGTTTATAATAGAAAAATAAGCAAAACCATTGAAAGCATTTACTTGTCACAGAAAATTTTCATTGAGTTCATAAAACGCATGTTTCTCAATTTCTCATCATGTAATCAAATTACAAACCATAAAACATGAATGCATTAAACTTGTTCACAGATCATAGGCACATAAGCACATCAGAATGGTTTGGATGGATCCAAAATAGAACATACTACACAATTTCCGTAAGGGTTTTGTGTAGTCGTGAACTTAGGAGAGTCCATGAAGGAGCTCCATGCAACTAGCGGGTAGGTGGAAAAAGCCTTTGGTCAAAGTACACGTGACATACTTAGGGAACCACCACAAACCCACATAACATGTAATTCATGAATCAAAAGTAGTTTGCCCAAATGGCACCTTGTTGGAAACTTGTTTTTTATGCACATGAGATATTTCGAAAAAAACATTTCTGAAAACCTGAATTCATAAACTTGCATCTTTTGAAAAAGAATGATTTTCAAAATCTTTTAAAAAACAATCATTAACACAATTCATGTGGCAAACATATAACAATTTCACAATCCAACCAAGAAGCAAATAAATGCAACATCTATGATGAAATTGAAATCATTAAGTTTCTTTGATTCAAAGAAAACATTTAGTGGCTTATTTACTATATTATAAACATGTACCTACCTTGATTTCCTTGCTTATAGACTTGCTCAAAATGTCTCTACTTTTGCTTCTCTTGTCTTTCTTGCCTCCCATGAATCTTCACCAAACAACGAAATTTTTGGCTTTAATTGAAGCTTTAACCTTGTTCTTCCTTTTTCCCTTCTTACTCAAAATCTCTCTTGAAGACTAAGAAAAATTGAAACCTAGCTTGTTTTCTCTTATTTATGTCTCTTCTCTTTTTCGTGCTTCTCTCTCTTCTCTCTTTTTTTAATCCATGCATTTAACTTCTTCTAGAATGCAAGACAACAAATCTTCTCCCCTTTTATACCCTTAACGATTGCACACTATCCATTTTACCCTTCCTTATATGTCTTATGTTCTTTATCCTTAAGTGTCTTGCCAAAAACAACCTTGAACATTCTTATAATCTTAAAACTCTAATTCAATCAACCTATATCATATAATCTTTCTAACATCAACATAATAATTAACTCCACAAACTTTCATAAGACCTCATAATTGATGTAAATCATACTTATTCATAAAAAAAAAATTTAGGGGCCAACATTTTTCCCCCTCTTAAAAGAATTTCATCCTCAAAATTCTTACCTGACAGATCTACGGGCAGGGGCATGCTTCCTCTTGTGCTTCTCCGTTTTCCATTTAACTTTATCATTCAAATCATTTCTTTTCAAATCACCCTAGTTAATGGATTCAATCAATCCTTCTATGAATTATTTAGATATCACATTATCTTATCTATTCCCTCATTATACTTCAGATTACTCACAATTTTCTACTTCCTGTGTCGATAACACCAATATCATGTCATATCAATATTCTTAACATACTCGCTTCTATCACATTACAAATCTAGGACATCTTTCTTCAGTAGCACTTCTCACAACTATTTCATACAAACCTATTCATGTTGAGCTTAGCTAATCCTTTTTCCTAGCCTGAGCACACCTTGGCATGGTGATATTTTTAGAGATAAATTTAACTTTCACTTAATAATTCACATCAGTGTAGTGTTAATACACTTAACTCTTAT
>JANSVA010000007.1:6458360-6474828 GCA_025504915.1 Erythroxylum reticulatum
CCCTTTTATACCCTTAACGATTGCACAATGTCCATTTTACCTTCCTTATATGTCTTATGTTCTTTATCCTTAAGTGTCTTGCGAAAAAAACCCTTGAGCATTCTTATAACCTTAACAGTTTAATGCAATCAACCAATATCATACAATATTTCTAACATCAACATAATAATTAACTCCACAAAATTTCATAAAGACCTCATAATTGATGTAAATCATACTTATTCATCGAGAAAAAAATTTGGGGGCCAACAATTGACATTTTGGGTATAATTGTTTATAAATGTGATCGTTATTGAGAATTTTGGTTTGTTTGTATTGAAAATTGATTTGGAGCGAGTAATTGTTGATTTATAATTTTTGGAGAAATTTAAAAAAAATTATGAAATTTTGGGGTAAATTTTTTAGACTAGGGAAAATGCCAAGTAGCAAAACAAATGATAAATGGTAGTGGAATTTATTGTCAAATGGCAATGAAAATTTTGGCAAATGACTTTAGGAATTATTGACAGGTGTCACTAAAAATTGAGAGAAAATTGTAGTAAGAATTGGAGACAAATGGACTAGTTAAATAAAAGACCTAGGAGAGACCATAAAAAGGGGACATGTGGCAAGTGACACTTATGCCTTAACCCACGAAAATGTTAAAAAATAAGGACCATCTCATTTTAATTGTCTTTCACCTTATTCACTTACTCTTAACTCTTGTAATTTCATTACTCACCTTCTTCATCTACAACATTCTCTTCTCACCTCACCCACATTGAACCTTGCTCCCATCTTTCAATTGCTACTTCCATCTTATTGTTTCTTCAAATTGCCATAAGGAAAACCTAACTTTTCCTCTTTTAGAAGATGAAGAACGTGGGATGCTTGGGAGCTAGGGATGAGTGAGATTTTGAAGAGTTTGAAGCTAAACTAAGTAAGTTATGCTTTAAATGTCATGGGTATGGTTAAATTAAGCTAGAATGATGAGAAATTGAGATTTAAAGACTTGGTTATGTAAAGTTCATGTGTGTGTCGTGGGTGATGAAAAATTTATGAAAATTTCTTATTTTTGGATATTTAGGATGGGTAATAATTCATGTAATGGTATAGAGATATTTTGAGGCTGGATGATCATCAAAGTGGTGTTTGGATGAGTGTAGAAAATTGCTTATGAATGGGTAAATATATATGCTCTATTTTTGGTTAATGATCAATTATAGATCATGATTTGTTTATGAGTGATTTATTGAGTTGAATTGGGTAGAGAATGATGAGGAAATGAAATGGAAGAGATAACCTAGGTATAAGATGAGTTAGATGTAAATGTTGAAAGTTTGAGAATCTAGAAAATGTTAGCAGAAAAATTTCCACTGATATACTTTTGTGTTTTAGCTATAACTAGTTCTGTAGTTATCCAAATGAGTTGATTCTTGATTCGAATTTAAATTCTTCTTTTAAGAGTCTTAAATTTTTATGTGAAAATGAGAAATGGATGTAGCAAAATTGTGGATTAATGTATATGACTGTGTTCTATTTTGGATGTTTATGAACAAATAGGGAATATGAATTGGGTATGGATGATGTTAAGCTAAGCTTGAGGTATATATAAAGTAGTTGTAAAATGATGGTCTGAGATGGGAATGACTGTATAAATGATAGTTAGAGGAAGAGAAATACGAAAATGCAGAGAATGAAAATATAGGAAAATGTATAGAATGATGAAATGCAGAGTTAAATAACTAATATTTGACTTTTTTTAATGATTTTGATGATTTTGACTAAACTTGCATATTTAGGGGTAGAGTGAAGTTGTGGCGAATGAGTTGAATGAAATGGAGTATAAAGACTAGAAAAAATAAAAATTTAAGTGTTGGATTTAGTGAAGGAAAATATGTTGGAGAAGTTTACTAAGATTGTATGGTTAGAGAGTTAAATTTGAATTTGAACTTCTGTGATTTTACTGTACTAATCTAGGGTGAATTAGACAAAATTGTCTTCACGAAGGTTGTAAATCTTTCCTTTAAATTTTTATTGATATAAAGTATGAAATTTTTAGACATTCAAGTTGAGAGATATGATAATTAGAAGTTTGTTATGTTGCATCGGATGGACATTCGGGATAGCTGCATTGATTTGAAATTTTAACCCTTTTTTAGGTAAAATATCTTTTTTGAGTCTTCATGGAAGTTATAGGTATAGAAGTTCTCTTGGAAATCGTCTTTGAATGACCTTAATTTGATATTTTTAGTGAAAGTTATGCCTATTTTACCAAGACAGGTTAGAAGAAGAAAAGTTGGAAGGGGTAAGTTGCGATCGCGACTCTACGAATGGCAACTCTGTCGCGATCATGCATTTGCACGATCTCGACCTGCTGATCCCTCAAACTTGAACATATTCCACCCTTTTGATTATAACTTTGTCTTCCAACCTCCAAATAACCTGAATTTTAAACCAATAGATTTATAACACATTTCTCTATCTCTCCATGAAAAATTATAGCTTTTGGTATTGATTCATAAAAGATTGACCGAATCAAAGTAAGGGTATTAGTTGGAAGAGCATGAAGTGGATATTTCACTTAATAAACTTCCATAATTAGATGATATCTTAATATATAGAGTTCCAAATGAGATGATTTTTATTTCTAAATAATCTACAGACATAGAGCTATAAATTATTTGAGGAAATCTAATTGTGATTCAGTCTCTAAGATGTTTAATTTTTGGAAGGAAGTTGTGTATAGTATACTATTTTGGATAAGAGTAGTCCGAAAATGTTTGAGGCATATCTTCCAAATTACTAAACCAAATTGAGTGATTTTGGTGTTAATGGAAACATAAGACATAGAGGAACACTTTTCTAGAAGAGAGTTTGACCAAATTACATCAACTTCGCTCTCTGATTTAACGTGAACAATAGACCCGAATGTGTGTCTTGAAAAAATCTAAAAGTAAGTTGATGAGAAATGAATTGTGATTTTAATGGTTTTGGTGAGGCATAAACCTAAGTATAAATTATAATTAGATGAGTTTTGACATGAGAATGATTTTGTGTTGAAATTGATGGAATGATACCTGAGATTTTCATGAAGATGCATTGTACATATTTCATTTCATACATGTGCATTATTAAACACTTATAATTGTATAAGTTGTGATATATGTGTATGTTGTTTGATATAGAGGAGCAACTGGAACGTCAACCACTAGACGTTACTAGTTGGGAGCAACTTGTGAGTAACCTAGATGGTTTCTCTCTATTAATTGCTTGCCTTAAATTACGTTATGAATGAGAATATGAGTGCGATTGGGTATGTTGATTTCCAGATAGGAGGTCTGATGATTGTGAAATGTGGAATGTATATTGAAGTGCTGCTTGAATGTGAATCTGAAGAACTATGTGCTTCATCATACAATTGATTGTAATAGATGCATTCCATACATGAATACATAATCAGATAATGACAGTTGTGACTAGAGTAGCCACCGATCAGAGCTTAAAGCTTAAAGTGTGAAAAGAGCCTCAAGCTCAAACAGTGATTAAGAGCCTAAGGCTCACTCTATAAACTAAGCCCTGTATCTTCATCAGATAAGGGACAGTTATTAATGAGCTCAGTATCTAAAATGGATATGGGACAGTTCAGGCATTCGGTCACAACAACATAACAATTAGAAAAGAGTCTTATGAATATTTCATATGTATTTTGTTAGGTATGTTTGATTAATTGAAGTGTATAATTCCCTATTCTCAAGTGAAAATGTGGTACATGATCAATCATACGAAAATGTGATTGTATGTTACGTGAATTGTTGTGTTGAATGAATTTAGTGAACCATCAATGATGGTTACCTCATTGAGTTCTCAAAATTTACTAAAATTGCAACGTTTTCTTTTCAGGACCGAGAGATGACTCTAGCTACTAAGAGGCTTTACCAGCTGTGTAGATTGTGTTTTGGCAAGAGAAGTCATGGCTCAAAGATCGGTTAGCTGGGATTTTTGGACAGATTAGATAGATTATATACTTTCCTCTTTCATGTAGTACTTTTGTATTAGGTTTTGATAATGTACATGTAAGGAGTGTTGGAAAAACACAATGTAGACTTTTGGTTTTATGCAATGAAATAAGGAAAAAAGTTGGTTTTAAAATATTGTGATTTTATATTGATGCTTCATAAGTGAATAATGATATGATGCCAGGTGAAGTGAATGTAGTGATCGATCGTAATCTCACCCTTATCATAGGATATGTACCGAAATGACCTCCAGGCATCCCGATGTGTACCCTAGGATAATGGGGCACTAAAATGATAAAATTCAACCCATTTATCACTTATAAACATTTTCCTGAACTCTTTCTTCATTATAATAAAACACTAAATTGATAAGAATTTTGCAATAGCAAGACGAAACAAATTCCTAATAATAGTGAAATCCTTTCTCATTAAGTTCAAACCTATGCACGATTGTAGATGAACTTGGTAACCTTTTTTGCTTTTTTATAGTCTCATCAATAATAGGAAAGTATCTACCATCCCCTATATTTTCCAGCATCAAGTTAATGCATTGTGTAATATAAGAAGTTCAATAAAAAGAATTATACTTGCTTTATAATCTTCTTTCAGTCGATTTATAAGTGAAATCAGTGTCAATAATGAACTGAACAATATTTTTTGACCCAAGTTCATTCACAACTTCATCAAATATTTTAAATAAAATATCATCATTCCTAGCAAGGCTAGGTGCATCAATTGACAGCAAAAACATTGTGCCCTTTGCAAAATAAATCAAAAAATTAATAATAAGCTCATGTTTTTTATTTATACAATCATCACACATGATTGAACACCCAAAAGTAGCACAAGTCGTTCTTCTTTCATCCAAACAAATTTCAATTTCATAAATAGAGCTACTAAAAAATTGAAGGAGCTTTGTCTCTTAGTAGTGCATCATAACACTACACAAAATAAACTAGTCCTACCACTATAACAGTGGCGAGTCTAGGTCGATCGCACAGAGAGTGTGTGTAAAGCTTTCAAAATGAAATTAAACGGTGTTTAGGTTATGGTGGATTGGTTGGTTTATCAAACAAGAAAATGAAATGAAGCTAAACTAATAAAAGCAAATTAAAAAACATGTATAAATGATGAAAGTGGTGAATTCATTAGGAGTCTAGTTCTTTAGTTCAATCTCAGTCTATACCCTATTAAACATAGTTCATTGAATTATTGTCTTTACATCTCTCATTGAACTATTGGTCGTAGATTAACAGCAAGCTTTGTTAATCCTAATTTTTCCTTAGGTCATAGTTAATTAAGAAGAGCTCATTAATTAACCCTAGATATCAGATAACCTAGGAGACGCTTTCTAAGTTTAATCGAACAGCCACTTTACGAACGAGAAAAACAGACCAATCTAAGCAATAATCACACAAGCTCAGATTATTTATCCTAGGTTATATTATTCCTAATGATTAGGAACCATTAGTCACTAAAATGAAATTCAACATAACAATTGCATATTACATTGAATATTCTAGCATTGGCTTTGTAATAAAATGATCTAATGAACGCATTCAAATCATATTTTCATAATACCCAAATCCATGCACATAGGATAACGTAATCAATTTATAAAGAGAAAGAAAACAAAAATTCAAGGAAAGAGTGCTTAACTGATTCGTCAGTGTTGATATCCCTGTTGAACCAGCATCAGGAAGCTACCTTTCTATGGGTCTTTTAAGGTTAAGGGGTTTGTCCTTTTTCTCGTCTCTCTTGATGCTCCCTCTTTATTTTTCTTCTAATCGAAAACCATCCAATCTTTCATCTAACTGACTACCACACTTGGAAAATCGAAGAGAACTTAGTAAAGAGCGATGCTATTTTTTATTCACTCTCTTTTATTATAACCCTCTCACCCCCTTCAGTTCTCCACTCTTTTTTCTTTTAGCTAAAACTAACTCTTCCTCCTCTTTTTCTCAAAAGCTACGTTGTTCCCTCAATAAAAGATGATGCATCTAGGTTTTAAGGAAAAATGTATAGGTGCCCTTGATCCCTCCTTTAGCCGCACATCACACACCCTCCATTTCATCCAAATGATAGGTTTTTAATTAGAATGGATATGTTTCCTTTTCAACTTCCCTCACATTCTTTATTTCCTTAAGGAGCTAGTTTAAAATGTGATAAATGGATAGCTAGTATTGGAATGAGACAACTGCTATGGTTGTGGGCGTGGGTGGGACACCATGCAGTCCCATGAACACGTTCTTGCTTCAACCTACCATTCTTTACTTCCACTCATGTCACACATAATGGAATGGCAGTTGGTCACCTTATATAGGTGTGAGAAATAACTCACACCCATGCAGTCCCATACAAAGCCGTGAGTGATGCTCACAACTGTGCATTTATTCCAACATGGCCATCAGAACTCTTTGGAATTTTCTTCATTTCTTGTCTTCTTCTTGTATTATTCTTGCTCTAATCTTCTTTTTCTTGCTCCATGAAGACAAGTGAGTGTGATTCTTCAAAAACAGTCCAAATATAGTACTTTCGACTCACTTTAACCCCTTCGCTTCTGAATTGTGCCTAAAATCACATATAAGTCAAAGTGAGTATCTTAAGCAATTTCATGTCATTAATCACTAAGTGTTAATAAATAATTATATAATCAATTAAGCATATATCACCTCTTGGATTGTAAGAGGCAATAAAATCTATTATAGACTGATAATAATAAGATTGGGAAGTATTGAATGCTATACCTGAATCATACCACCATTTAGCTATTAGCTTATCCACATTATGAGCCATTTCTCTAGATCATAAGGCATTATGGATTCAAGGTTGAGCTCTAAGAGTTGTTTATAATGCAAAAAAATTAGACACCTATCTTCTTCTTTTCCCAACATCAGGTGCAACATTCCCTTCTTGGTGGTTAGGAACACTACCACCTTCAACATTCTCACTATCATCCTGAACGCCAACAAATGAACTCACACTACCAATTTTGTAATTCAATCTTTGCCTTCTATCTTTCTCATGCTGATACTCTTCAAGAAAAGTCTTTATTTTTCATTTCACATTATATCTAGCTTTTTTACAAGGTTCCCCATCACCTTTGACTCTAACTAAATGCTTCTTTAATTTGGTGATTTCTCTACGTTTCAAATGCTTGTTACAAAATAAAAAATGGTATGGTTATTCATTTTGGGAACCAATCCAACACAAGCCCAAGCTGGAACATTAAATCTTTATGAAGTGGTATTATCAAGAGTACTTGAACTTCCTTTAATTTATTTGTAAATTAAATTAATAAGTTCACATATTATTTTCTACTATGTATTTAACTAACCAGAAGATAAGGTGATAAATATGTATTTTCTACACATAAGATAATACTAATAATTGTAATTTTATTTCCTGACAACAATAAACAATATAAAAATGCAAACATTTAATTTTCTTAACTTAATCACACATATTAAATGATTTAATTTTATATATTAAATCTTATGTTTAAATGATTAATCATATGTTAAATAATTTTTTTATATATAAACAATGATTAGTAAATTGTATGTTTCATATAAATTAATTAACAAATTAACAGCTTAATGCATTCATTTTGATCTCATTTTTATGATTGTTAAAATAACAAATAATATGACATATTCTTGAATTATACACAATTAACAAATCTAAAATTCACAATACTTAAATATTATTCCATGATTCATACACAATATTATTTTGATTTCATTTCCTCATAAATTTACAATGCATAAATTACATTGAAATTGAACAACTCACACAAACAATTCTAACTTTCAAACCTAAATTTTGTAATGAATATTTTATAAACCATTAATAAAACATACATGAATTAACTAAAACATAATGCAATTGCAATTTAGACTAGAAACAAGCAATTCAAAACACACAAAAAATTACAAATTGTAATTTAGGTTAGGTCGGGTCAGGTTAGGTCTAGATTTGAAAAATGGAAATCTTGATTTTTACAATGTTTTCACTTTTTAGGCGAGTAGTAAGGTGGTGGTAGATTGTAGCAGCAATAAATGGCAATGTTAGAGTGGTGTAGACTGTTGCATATGGGTGGAGAAACCAAGCTTGGACAGGTGGTCTGACTAGAGGTTGAGGCCAATGTGCAATATTGTGTAGATCCTATGGTGAAGTATGACATGGAGCGATGGTAGTGGCTGTGGGTGGTAGAGTAGTAGTAGTGGATGGTTGACTACAGTGAATGTTGGAGGGAGGGAGAATGAATAATGAAAAATTGAAATTGGGTAGAGAGGAAAGAGAGAAATGAAAATGGGTGGTCTAGTCTGCCATATGCATACGTGGGTTTATTTTGTTTTTGTTTAATTCTTTATGCAATTTAATCCCTAGAGATTTAAAATTTTACAGTATTGACTGATATTTCAAACAACAATCAGTACTAACTAGTTCCAGAAATATATATATATAATTTTTATTTTTCGAGCATTCACCATGTGCCAATGCTAAAAAAGAAATATTGCAACCTTTTTTTAAAAAGTCTTCAATATAATTCATGTTTCAAGCAATTAAGTAAATGTAAATCTTCTAATGTTCAAAAATAATGAAAAACCTTTCATGAAAAATAAGGTAAAGGTTATTAATATGGTTATAATCAATGAAAAGGCTATGTCTCAAAAGTGGTTACTCCTAAGGGATAAAATATGGTAGGATAATAATTAAGAAAATAGGTTGAAACAAAAGGATGCTTCTAATTCAATAATGTGGTCTCAATAGGGATAATAAAAACAAGTTCTACAATCATCCAAATATGTATGATAACACACATTAAAGAATAAAAGAGCTTAAAATAGTAATGTATTTGCTCTTAGGCTCAAAAGATCACAAAAATGCTTTGTGTGTATAAATAATATGCAATTTTCACTCAAATAAATTATCTCAGTGATTACTAAAATTATGACTTATAAAAATAAGTTTGTTTTAGCTTTCATCCTTTTGCATACTAATTCATTAAGTAATTTAAGTTAGTTTGGAATGATTTTAACTAAATAGGGAAATTAATTAATAAGAATTGATAAAAAGAATTACAAAAAAGCTTTAAAAATCCTTTCCTCATATTTAAAATTATACATTGTCCCCAATTTACAAAATAAAAGCATAGATAATTGGACATATGGTTTAATACAAGGTTGCAAAATTACTCTAAACTTTGCAAACAAGGCATTAAATTTTCAATGGAAATATAGTCTTTTAATTTACCAAACATCAAATAGAAAAATAATGGAATAAAGCTTCTTCCATGCCTCGACTTACTATTGTCATGGCACTGCTCTTAAAACTTGATTTCCATCTTCTCCTTTCCTATGTACTTATACACCCCTCATTTCTAAGCTCAACTAGAGGCTTTCATTACATGCTTTCTAAGTTGAATCCTAATGTTCCTATCTCTCTTTTTTCAAGTGTGTCTCCTTTTTATTCAATTTGCATCCTTCTTCATCTTTCCTCTTCAATCACACAATCTTTACACTCTCCTTCACAGTACCATTCCAATTGAATTCTACCTTAGGAGGCCTTTTATATAGCAAGTCCTTCCTTCAACCAGCTGATAAAACATTATGTAAAAATTTTAAAATCTTCCTGCCTCTACAAAAGTTTCATTCTCATGTAACTCTCACTTATGATCTCCTTCCTGCTTCCACTAACTCTGTCCCTTCCAAAAATTTTCATTCTAAGCCTTTATTGGTTAAAATTGTAGGTAATTGAATCAAGAAGTTAAGCTCTCTTATTTTCCCCCTGACACTACTTCATACCACCTAATAGTCTCCACCTCCTTCTCCATTCTACATGTTAGAGCTTAGAAATGGAAATCCACTTTGGTTGGTTTCTTTCTTGATAAAAAAGCTCTTTTTCCTGTAATCAAAACATGGGCTACTAACAATTAGAAGAGCTTTGGACATCTTGATATCATGGTTAACAATTAAGATATTTTCTTCTTAAAATTTAACTCTCCAGAGGAGTTGATATGTTTATAAAATCTAGTCCTAGGAACATTCAAAATAAACCATTTCTCATTTAAGCAAGGAGTGCAAGTGTTAAATTTTAAGAAATTAGACAGACTAACATACTTGTGTGGCTTTACTTACATGATAAGCCTCTTACTTAATAGACCATAAAAGTATTAAGCTATCTTGCTAGCTTACTTAGGAGACAATTATGTTTTGATTAGGCCACTATTGAAAAAAAAGGGTCAACTGTGCTAGAATATGTGGGATTGTACATGCTTATGCTAAATGATAGCTGTAGGTTGCATGATATTTTAATAGGGATTTTAATGTGTTTTAGTTGTTAATTAATTGATTCATGCATATTTAGGGTTAGAATTGTGTTAGCTGGTTAGATATTTGTGTTTTGAATGTTATGTGGGTTAGAGCATTCTATTGAGCTTTAATTTTGTGTTTGAGGTACCTTGACGTATTTATTAGTGTTTGGGAGTAGATTATTGAAGAATTGAGGAGATTTAGAGAAAGTCAGATGGTGAATCCTTAGCCACGATTGTGGTGAAAACAAAGATGACAGGCCACAATCGTGATAGAGAGCAAGTTTAAGACCACGATCATAGCATTATGGGCCACGATCATGGCCTACACGACGCAGATCATCTTCTAAAACTCAATTTTTCAGGGTTGTTTTGGACTTTTTGGGCCTGAGTAAAACCTAGTTTTTACCCTAAATAGAAAAGGCTACAGAGAGGGAAGAGAAACCTAAATTTTCATGCCTCTATTTTGCTACATTAGGAAAGATCCAAGGAAGAGGAAGAGAAAAGAGAAGGAGAAGAAAGGAAGAGGGAAGAAGAAGCGCTATTATTGCTACTACCTTTTCGATCCATCTTAACCCTTCCAAGTGACATTTCATTTCATCTTTGTTATTCTTTCTTTTGAATGTATGAGATGGATTTGATGGTGATGCATTTGGGTTTGATGATGATGTTTTAAACTCCTTTAGGGATTTGTCATTGAATCAATGTTAATCTGATTATTTTATGTTAATACATTGGGAATTGTGATTATTTGTTGTATTTGTATGCTTCGATAACAAATTGAGAGAGTGGACTGATAGAAAAATGATTAAATTGGGTAATAAGAGTTAAATAACCTAATAGGTCACACAAATAATCAAATTGGTAATTTATACAAAGAGAGATCTCGTTTAAAGACCCAATAACTTATTAGAGGGCTTAAGATCTAATTAGATGTGTGGGTTTTTTGTTAGTTGAGAGATTGAAAATTTCGTAATTTAATTAGGGGTTATGATTTAGGGTTTAATGATTATAACTTGGGAGAGAGTAATCAAAAGTCTAGGACTGATACCATATTGACTCAAAAGGAATCATGTTAGCATTTGATGGTAGGATAAATCCCCCTTCTCATATTCGATTAATCTTCCTTGTATGATTTTTTTATTGTTCATTGGTGGTGCTCAGTTTTGATTTCTTTGCATTAAATTTACAATTTAATTTCCAATCAATCCATATTCATGAATTTACTTTTCTATTTAGTTTTTATTTCTTTTTAATAATCCTTTAAGGCTTTAGATAACTTAGAATTAGATTAGTTCACTAACTTCTCGAGGGATCGATACCTTATATAAGGCTTTAGATAACTTAGAATTAGATTAGTTCACTAACTTCTCGAGGGATCGATACCTTATATACTACATTCACGACCCGTGCACTTGCCATATATTGAAGGTTTTATAAGATTAAAGCTTGCTCAATAAGTTTTTGGCACCATTACTGAGGAGTTAGTAGGATTAGTTTAATTCTTTTAGTCTAAGAAAATTTCACCATCTCTTGTGATTATGATATCTAATCACAAGAAATTAATTAAAAAGAAAAATAGAAAAAAGAAGAGAATGAAGTTTGGTCGCAAAGTAGAAAACACATCAATTTGGTAATCATAAGGTAACAATGAGGAATTTGCAAAAGTTAAATGTCAAAAATAGATAGAAAGAACGATGAAGAAGGAAACACATTATTGGGAGCAAGGGTGTCCTTTGTGGACTTCAGTGAGACATAATTTGGTTAAAAAAGTCGTCATCCTTATTTGAACATGTATAATCCAGGTTAGCAGAACTACCCAGATTTTTACTGGTTTAACAATGTAAGGACTCACATGGGACATCAAGACCTATTAGAATTTTAACAAGATGAGTCTAGTTCGTAGGATTCTAAATTGGATAAGATTATGGATAAGCTCCTGAACATGGAAGAGGCCTAGAAGAGACTAGAAAACAAGTTTGAGCAAGTAACAGAAGACCATGGCTCTTCTATTCACAACCTAGAGCTTTAATTGAGACACATTTCCTGTGAATTTTGCAAGAGAAGTGTGGAAACCTATCTAAGCAACATTGAAGTACATCCAAGAGAGTAGTTTAAGGTTATCACATTTAGGAGTGGGAAAGAGCTAGAAACACTATTGAAAAAAAAACCTGAATCGCACCTTGTAGAAAACTAAGAGAAGAAGAAGGAAGGTGACTCATTTAGGAAAATTGATGTGGTCGAATCTTTAAAGGAACAAAAAGAAGAAGAAGAAATGACAATAGACATAGAGGTTGAAGAATATAAGGAAGTATCTATTCACGAAGCAAAAGAAGAAGAGGAGATAAGGGTGAATGAGGAAGAATAAGAACATATCACCCTCTTACAGGACAAACTGCTAGATTCAATAGAAGATTCAGGGAGTTTCATTACTCCCTATTTTTTTGATAGTTTGTTATTAAAAAGGACATTACTAAAATTAATTAATTTTCTTAATTTTATCATTATTGTCCTTTTGATTGTTTTGCAATTTATAGCTTATTTACATGATACAAGGCTGAATTTAGGCAACGAGGGTGGAAGCAAGCCACTCATAATTGATCCCGGATAAGTTTCAAAAGAAGTAAGGTCAAGCTAATGACCATAAATTAGCATGTTTGGGTAGTTAGATTGAAATTGTTGTGCAGTTAAATTTGCTTTAAATTCTAAAATAAGATTTTAAGGATCTAGAATGGTTTGCCAAGGGAAACAAGGAAATGATGATTTATATGTTAATTTTTGATACATTTAATCTATTACACTTAGTGATTAATGCCTTAAAATGCTTAGGATACTCACTTGAGCTAAAATTTGATTTTAGGTACATTTTAGAAGTGAAGAAGCTAAAGTTACCTGAAAGCATAGTTATTGAGCCATCTTCTAAATGTTCATACTCTATTCTCTTCATGAAGTAAGAAGAAGAAAAAGATTTAAAGAAAAAGAGAGAATATAGAGCCTAAAAATGGAGGTATGTGTAATATTTTGATTTAAAAAGACCATAGCTATAACATGAATTACACTACCAAAAGAATTAAGCTAGCTGTCCATTTTTCATATGATTTTAAAATAAATTTTAATATAAGTGAAAAAGTGAGTGTCGATTGCTAAAAGAAGAATGACAATGTGGTTGTAACATAGAGGAAAAAGAAGACATATGCATAACATTACCAAAGAAAGACATCTGTCCATTTATGTCATTAAAAACCTAGCTATTGAATAAAAAAAGGACATGGTGTGTGATAACTTAAGCAAGTGAGGACTGAAAAAGTGAGTGTGAGAGCTAGAGAAAAGGAGTGTGTGAGGGATGAAGAGTGTGATGGCTAAAGCAAAACTTGAGTGTTGGTTAGGGAATAAAAGAGGTGAGTGGCGGCTGAAAAGAAAAAAGAATTAAGACAACAATTAGATGTTATTTTATCATAAAAATGATCTCAGTGAGGGTTGAAAAAAGGATGTGTGGATGACTGAAGCAAAGAAGAGTGGATAGTAGCTAATCCTTCTTCATTATTCCTCTTTATTCTTCAAGAAGGAGAGTGGACAACAACTGATTCTTCTTCATTCTTGGATGTTACAAATGGAAAGTGTGTAGAAAAATGACCAGACCTAATTCTTCTTTAATTCTAGTTGATTTTCAACAATGATGGAGGCGTCCATGGCTGATTCTTGGAGCTTGATGGAGAAGATGGATGGCTAACCCACCCGATTGCCGATTCGGAGGTGCAATCGTCACCGAGGAGCACATTTAAGCACACATTATTGTGTATTGTTTTCTTTCCCTTTTTTTGGACTGTTTATTTTATCTTGAGATTAATGATTGGATATTGTATAAGAATGCTTTTGATGCTCTATTAAACCATTTTCATGAAAACCCATTGCTAAAACTTGAATGCGATACATAATATTCATGTTAAAGGTTGTATGTGGTGACTAATGGTGTTAAATTGTTAGGGATAACGTAGCATAAGTTAAATAGTCAGAGCTTATGTGATTATTGCTTAAATTAGTCCATCTTTCTCAATTGTAATATGGCTATCTGAATAAACTTAGAAAGCTTGTTTTAGGTTTCCTGATAGTTAGGGTTAATTAACTAGCTCTTTTTAATTAACTATAACTTGAGGAAAAAAATCATGATTAACAAAGCTTATTGTTAATTCACGATCAATAGTCTAAAAGGAGGTATGAAGATGATAATCTAATGACATAAGTAAAATTGTGCTTAGGCCTAGATTAAACCAAAGAACCAGAGTTTAAACCATTCATCAATTGTATCACTTTGCTACTATTTAATTTGAGTTTTATAAATTCAATTTTACTTTGTTTTCTAATTTGCATCAAACTAAACCCCTTTTTTATATATAGGTATAATTTAGGAAAGTAATTGGATTTAATCTCTGTCGGATTAACCTAGACTTACCACTAGCTATAGTTTTAGGTCTAGTTTATTTTATGTAGACTTACCATAAATATGTTTTTATTTTTAGCTTTTCATTACAAACTTCAACCAAACAAGTTTTTGTTTCCAGTTTTTATATTAAAAATCTCAACCAAACAAATTTCTATCTTTTTAAGTAAAAAAAGAAACCAAAAACAAAAAACCATAATAGAAAAATAGAAGTGAAACCAAACGACCCCTTAGTTTTTACCTAAATCGAAAAGACTACAGTAAGGATAAAGAACCTTAAATTTTTGTGCCTTTATTTTGCTACATTGGGAAAGATGCAAAGAAAAGGAAGAGAAGAGAGAAGGAGGAGGAAGGAAGAGGGAAGAAGAAAGGTTATTGCTGTTATCTTTTTGATCCATCCTGATCCTTCCAAGTGACATTTCATTTCATCTTTGTTATTATTTCTTTTGAATGTATGAGATGGATTTGGGTTTGATGATGATGTTCTAAACTCCTTTAGGATTTGTTCTTGAATCAATGTTAATGTAATTTTTTATGCTAATATATTAGGTATTATGATTACTTGTTATATTTGCATATTTCAGTAACAAATCGAGAGAGTGAACCAATAGAAAAATGATTAGATTAGGTAATGAGAGTTAAATGCAAATAATCAACTAACAAGAGTTAATAGATCACATAAATAATCAAATCAGTAAATTATAGGAAGGGACATCTCGTGTGAGGGCCTGATAGTCTATTATAGGGCTTAAGATCTAGTTGGACTAAACTAGCTCTGATAACCCCAATAAAATCAAAAGTACATGGGTCAAAGTGATAGTACTTAAAATAAAAAAATAGAGCTAAGTTTTGAAATGGAGGAAGAATTTGGAGTTAAAGTTAAAAAATCAAAGAATTTTTACGAATATCATCATGGAAAGGAATAGTCTATTTTAGACAATGTGACAAGCTAAGCCCACAATATGTTGGTCCTTATGAAGTGATTGACAGAGTGGAAACACGAAGAATGGATACAAAGTCAAGATCCATATTTTTTAGATGACTAAAATTTTTTAAAATTTCGACGAGGAATTTTCCATAAGGGAGAATTTGTAATATCCTAGTTCGATAATTTTATTATATAATGTGTTTTACATGCATTTTAAAAAGCATGCTGGTGTACTAGAGTAATTTAAGCATTTAAATGTATTATTGAGGTTATAACAGAGATCATGGATAGACTAGAGATGGTTTTGGACTTAACCAAAAATTTCTCAAAAGATTTCTGAAAACTTTGAAAGGCTATGGAATGAGTCTGAATGAATTTTAAAAGCCTTGAAATGTATTTTGAGGATTTAAGTGATCCTTTAATGGATGATTTTTGGATGAATAATGAATCCAGGCTAATAGTATTTTTGGGTACTGAGGATTTTAAACCCACTAGAAATTTTTTAAAGCATCCAATCAATAAGTATTGACCCTAATTCAAGTATTTTATGGCCAATTTGATGATAAGACGATTATGGAATATTTTCGAAATTTAATTCGGTTAGTTGGTGAATTAAATGCATTAAAGGGAAATTTGATCTTTTTGTATTCATTAAAGGGAAATTTGGTATTTTTACAAGAATTTAGTGGAATGATGAGTCACTAGGAGAGAATCTGTAACACCCCATTCCCGCTGGATCCGAACCCGATATCAATGGTGATACCCGAATCCGTGCCCCGCGAGAATGG
>JANSVA010000007.1:6491570-6514320 GCA_025504915.1 Erythroxylum reticulatum
TTGATTAAACTATAATCAAGAAAATCTAACTACAAAGTATAAATCCTAACTAAGGAGTTCATAACAATGTAGCTAAATATGAATAACTACTCCCCTTTGAAGCCCATTGAACTCTAGCCATCGCTACATCTTCAAGAGGAAGGAAAATGCTTAGACACACATTGTAACCAAAAACCTCATAACTAGGAATGAATCCAAGCTACCCATGATGGAAGTCGGCGGTGAAAAGTGGAAGAGAAAACATATGAGACAAGTTTCCCCCCCCCCGAGAACCCCAAAGGGAACCGTGGGTGTTAAGGCAATGAAAATGTGTGTCTCTCTTTTGTCTCCCTCCCAGATGTAACCTAATTTGGTTGGTTTTTAAATAAAGGATGTTGAGGGGTCGTGCACAGGGTGATTTTTTCAAAATTGGTCCGGGTTTTCGAAGATTCGCCTTTTCCTGAAAGGTTTTGCTTCATTGCTGGTTCCTTAGTCACAGCGAAAGCATTAATTTTCTCCACGGCGAACTTTTCCTGAAAGTTCAGCCTGAATTCCTTCGTATTTCATCGCAACGACAGATCCCTTTTTTTGTGGCGAACTTCCTGTTGCATCTATTCTCTTGTTGACTTCAGTTCAGCCTTCTCTGACTCTACACCTTCTTCTTGAGTCCCTTCTCCTTGAGTCTCCTACAATAAACAATGGTAGTTTGTAATATCAATTGTTCTCAAAAAATTAATTAATGTATTTAATACTCGCAAGCTACATAAAATAAAGGTACACACTTAAGAGTCAATTTAAGCATAAAATCTAGAAATAGGAGTCAAAAAGTATAGTAAAAGTCATGAAAATGTCAGCAATTTATATAATAAACTTGGGCTCAATCACTTATATAAGAAGGAAATCTTCTCAAGATTCTAAAATACATTATACTCTAGAATTTTCTTGAAAAACTTTAAAACCGACTTGTTTAGTGCTCTCAACAAAGACGATTCAATACTCTGTTCTAAACTTCAAGTTCTTCTCATTTCATAATTTCTTTAGATACTAACCTCGCTACGTTAAGCGAAATACATTTGTGTGTTTAATGTTTATTTGTGTCAGATCAAAAATGGAGAAATCTCTTATCTATGGGAGACACATTGATTTCACTTCCTTGAAGAAAAATCAGATGGAAATAGAACCAGAAATTGAAGCAGTTGGCTGGAAAATTTTCTTCAACATTCATGAAACGGTTTATTTGAATGAGATATATGAGTTCTAGAAGAATGCAAAGGTGGTGGACAACACCTTAATATCAATGGTAGATGAGTTGTTAGTTATAGTCACATAAGATTCTATCGAGAGGGCTAATGGGTGTCTAAGTATTAGAGCAAAGCTGTTTAACAATACAAAATGGATCACTCAAGGTCATGTAGATAAAGTGCACATCAATCGACAACTATAAGAAAGTAGTGATCCAGGAGTCAAGAAGGCTTCAATCCTTGTTCCGAAGGCTAGGGTTCTACATTCACTACTTATCCACTGTATTCTACCAAGAGTAGGCTCAAAGGACATTGTGACAATGAATGATGAACATTGTTTGTTTCATTTACTTAATTACCAACCTATTAATCTTCTATTCTTGATTTTGAAGTACATGATAAAGTCTAAGGGAGATTATTATAGCTCTTTACCTTACGGTATGTTGTTGACAAGATTCTTTAGAGAATTTGAAATTCTACTTGATAGAGACAACAGGGTAAAAATGGATGTGAAGAGTGTTATTAATGCCTTAACTATTCTCAGAATGGGAATAAAGTTTGAAGTTGAAGCGGATATAGGTTTTACTCCAAAAGTAAAGTCTGAGGGGGAGCTTATAGTAAGAAGAAGTAGGAGTGAACATGTTCCATTTGAAAGACAAACAAATCCTCGATCGACAGAAAGAACATCCGCAGAAGAAAAGGCTAAATAATCGTTTGATGTGCCAATCTAAGCTAAGATGATTCTATAGAGGGAGGAAAGCAAGGTTCAACAATCAACTCAATAAGTGTCTTTGAAGAGGAAGGCTGAAATGCTCCAATCAGAAAAGCCGAAACAATTAAGGAGGTCACCAAGATTATTGACCTTACGACAACAAGAACAGAAGAAGCAGAAAGTTTTGATTCTTGGTGGAGATTCTGAGAAGCAAGAGCAACGATAGTAACCTACTAGATCAATTGTCTCTATCTTGCAAAGTCAATCAGTAAATCATCTAGAGAGACAGAGATAAAAAGGAAGTTAGTATTTAAGAGGAAGAAGCCTCAACAACAACTCTCTTCCAAACCAGCAGAAGAACAAAAGAAGATGAAGCTTAGTTAGAAAAAGGTTTCTTCATCTGATGCGCAATAGAAGGCACAGACAGTTGAACACCAGCTAGTACCTTACAATTCTTCTCAACCATTCAACAAAAAGGATTTGAAAATTAAGATTATATAAGAATCAGTACCTGATCGAAATAGAAGTTCAATTATTATCAGAGAACCTTCTAAAAAGACAGTCAAGGTACAAGTCAAGCCTATACCAATAAACGATTATACAATACATCTTCTTAGTCATGAAAAATGAAGACTATATGGTATTACGCGAGATTAAAAGTCAGAACCATATCTAATGAAGATTTCAAATGATTGTTATACAATCTATCCGATTACAAGCAGAACAACAATAAAAATTGTTCCAAATGTACAACCAAGATGTTCAACCCCTGTAATAAACAAAGAAAAAGGGAAGAAGAAGATGTTTCCTGAAGGGCATGAAGATGATCTTACAGAAGAACAGATTCATGTAATACAGCTCAACCTATAGGTGTCTATGTATCACATCACATATCAAGGGCATCAGGGAGTCAATTTGGAGTTTCTACTAAAGATGAAAGTTTTAAGGTAGTTAGCACTATGACAGAAGGAAGGTACAGAAGTATCACGGTTGAAGGTATCAATTTCAATTTAGAGACCTTTGTGCATTTAATCATACATTTCAAACCCTTAGGTTTCATAACTTCAGTCAAAAATGTGTTAGACCTTCCTGGGCAACCAATTTTCAAACTACCTAGACCTGATGATCTTGATCTCTTAGAAGGAAAATAAACTTTCAAACTACCCTCAATCAAAATCATAGAATTAGACATTTTACCTAAAGAACCATCTATTATTGAAAACCTTCATCCACTTAGTGAAATACAACAAGATCCTACTGTTAATTCGAAGTTCTTGAAGCATTTCATCAATTGGACGGAAGTCACAGACAGAAGGAAGTTCAGGAAGCCTTAGTGAAGGATATTGAGGAAATTCATACTAAGGTTGATGAAATGGGTAATTCAGTGGGTGATATTCATGAGGAAATAGCACTTCTACGTGTTTCTATTGATCAAAACCTCAAGACGATCCGCACTAATATTCAACATACATATTCTAAAATTCTGAAGCATTTAAGATGATTAATCTTTTCGATTAATAACAAATCGGGGAAGAAAAGAAGAGGAGAAAAGAGAAAAGTGAAAAGTGAAAATATTAGAAAGCATAGAAGAAGAGGAGAAAAGAGAAAAGTGAAAATATTAGAAAGCATAAAAGAAGCGGAGAAAAGAGAAAAGTGAAAATATTAGAAAGCATTGTATATCGTATGCATTTCTTGTGTTTTTGTTTTAATTATTATTCGTTTAAATATTATCTTATCTTCTAATATTATGATTATTTATTATCGTAAAAAAGGGGGAGATTGTTAAGTCAAGAAGACTTCACTTCTATTAATTTTGATGACAATCAAATAATAATAATCTTAGAAGTGTGAATTGTTTTGATAAGTTTGTTAAGTATGCAAAAAAATGTAAGTGACATAAAGTCAAACCCAGAAGATACATGGTCAAACCTATAAGATACATAGTTAACACTAGTAGATATAGAAAGTTAACACCAGAAGATATAGAACCAAAAGATATAGAAAGTCAACACTAAAAGATATAGGAAGTCAACGCCAGAAGATATAGAAAGCCAACACCAGACGATACAGAAATTCAACACTAGAAGAAGCGAAACACTAGAAGAAGCGTGACACCAAAAGAAGCATGACATCAGAAGAAGCATAGTATCATATGATGCAAATGGAAACTATTCTAGAACATCAGTCAATCAATTAGTTAGTTGGAGTTAGTTACAAGACTCAACTAATAACAGTTTCAAGAAGATTCAAGAAGTAGTTTCTCAAGAAGACAGTTGAAGATTTAGGCTATAAATATTACGTACAGTTGAAAAAAAAACGTTTTTTTATAAGAGAGAAAATCTTATTATACAATTCTTAGAGAAACTATGTATTCAACTACGAAAGAAAGAGAGCGAATACATCCATAACATAAAGCTCAAACAATATCTTTCCAAGAGAAAGAAAGAAAGGCTAGTGCCTAGAGAGGCTAAGAAAGCAGATAAAGAATACTTTGTGAGAGAGACCTAAAGAGGCTCTGCAAGTGTAGAAAGAATACTTGTAAAGTTGAAGAGTATAGTGAAATCTTAGACAAACTCTAAGGACTGGACGTAGCCCAAGGTTAAGGGTGAACCATTATAAAATCGCGACGTCTATTCTCTAACCCTTGTCTTTTAATTTTCTTATTGTTAGAAAAGTAAATAAAATTTTTTGTGATTACATTACTCATTAAATTTAGTGAATTGTTTTTGCGATCATCTAAATTTGTAAAGAAATTCAAGAAATCCCTAAAGATTAATATCTTTGAAGATTTTACACAATTTAACCCCCTTCTTGTGTAGTTTGCATATTATATGTGATTTCTATATTAACAAGTTATTTACTTCAACTTGTAATTAAACCCCCAATATTCGCAAGTATACAGATTGTAAACTTGTAGTATTAAAGGTGTTAATCCCACGAGGAGTTACCGAACTAATCTAATTCTAAGTTATCTAAGGCCTAAAAGGATTATTAGACAGAAAATAAAAACTAAACAAAAAAGTTAATTTGTTAACATAGATTGATTGAAAATTAAATTGTAAAATTAATAAATTGAGCACCACCAATGAACAATAAAAAATCATACAAAGAAGATTAGTCGATTATGAGAAGGGGGATTTATCCTGTCATCAAATGCTAAGATGATTTTTTTTTAGTAAATACGATATCAGTCCTAGACTTTCGAAGGGTGGATTACTCTCTCTCGAGTTATAATCATTAAACCCTAAATCATAACCCTGAATTGAATTATAAAATTTGCAATCTGTCAATTAACAAAAAACCCACAAATCCAATTAGATTTTAAACCCATTAATAGACTATCGAGTCCTCACACGCGATCTCTTTTCATATAAATTACCGATTTGATTATTTGTATGGTCTATTAGATTATTTAACTCTCATTACCTAATCTAATCATTTTGGTATTAGTTCACTCTCTTGATTTATTACTGAAGCATACAAATACAATGAATAATCACAATTCCAATGTATTAACATCAAAAGAAATCACATTAACATTGATTCAAGAACAAATCCCTAAAGGGGTCTAGAACATCATCATCAAACCCAAATCTATCACTACCAAATCCATCTCATACATTCAAAAGAAAGAATCATAAAAATGAAACTAAATGTCACTTAGAAGGGTCATAATGGATCAGGAAGATAGCAACATTGCTGCCTTTCTTCTCCTTCTTCCTTTCTCCTCCTTCTCTCTTCTTCTTCTCTCCCTTAGATATTTCTCAAAATAGTAGAAAATGGAGCTCCCTTTTAGGTCTTCTTTCTTTTCTTTATAATCTTTTCCATTTAGGTTAAACATTACTAGGCCCAATAGTTCAAAATATCCCTAAAAATTCATGCTTTAGAAATCAGTCCACATCTATTATTGCGTAGGCCACGATCATACTCTATCACGATGGTGGCAAATGGGGCTACGATTGTGGCAAACCTACCAAGCTTCTGTCATCATTGTGCCTTGGGCCTCGCTTTGGGTTTCCTCTGAATCTCCTTCGTTCTTCAACATTTGATTTAAAACACTAACAAACACATTAAGGCAACTCAAATGCCCAAAATTTAAGTTCAATAGCATGATCTAACTCATAAAATACTCAAAACACAAATATCTAACGATATCACACAATCCTAATTTAAACATGCACTAATAATTCAATTTAACAACTAAATATATATTAAACTACCCACTAAAATATTATACAACCTACAACTATCAACATCCCCACATTTAAACTTTTGCTTATCCTCATGTAAAACACAAAATACACCTAACAATAAACACACATATGCAACAATGGTACGGTGGCTTTGAACTTTACGAAACAAATTTAACTATAAACATGATCCTTCAAATTGTTTTAACTTATTAACTTATAAAATCTCTGTCCAAGTACTTCGGACTAAATGTACAAACTAACCAGAACTTAACTTCACATTCATTCACTCCGATCACTTACACACACATTGATAATTTTTTGATCAATCAAAATTGTAACTATCTTTAAATGGCTTTTCATAAGAAATCATATTATTTACAAGATCAGTAGGATTTATTGTACAGCATGCTATTTTTGTTCATTTTTTTAACATGAACGTAGCCTTCTGATGTGAAGGTGATAGGTGTTTAATTGATTATGAATTCATTCCATAGCACTTAGTGATTAATGATGTAAAATTGCTTAAGATACCCACTTTAACTCATATGTGATTTTAGGTACAATTCGAAGCAAATAAGTTAAAGTGGGTCCAAAACACGATATTTAGGCCATTTTCTTAAGAGTAATATTCACTTGTCTTTATGGAATAAGAAGAAAAAAATTAATGCAAGAAATGACAAGATAAAGCATAAACATGTGGAAGAGGGCTACTAGAAATCAACTTGGACGTTCATGGAAATTGTATGTTTTTGCATGAAAGAATGTGGACTAAAAAGGGCAATGTATAAGGTGTATAAAAGTGACAAAAAATGATAGCAACATGATAGAAGAAAGCAAGGAAATGCAAACAATGTTTGCATTTCACACAAATGATATCTGTGTAAATGCTGACATTTCACGCCAAAAAGAAAATGACACAGCACCAAAATGCAACTTCCAAGGAGCAAATGGGAAGCATGCAAAAAAGTAGTGCAGGAGGACAAAGCAGGTGATATGTGTTTAATTGTTGATATATTTAATCATTTACTCTTAGCAATTAATGATACGAAAATGCTTAAGATACTCACTTTAATTTATATATGATTTTAGGTACAATTTGGAAGGAGAGAAATTAGAGTGAGTTATCACATTTGGGTTATTTTCTAAAGATCAAAATTGACTTGTCTTCATAGAGCCAGAATAAGAAAATTAAAAGACAAGAAAAATGGAACAAAAAGAATAAGAAAATTGTAAAAGCAAGCAGCATTTGGAGGCATAAAACGACAACAGAAGAAGGAACCAAGAGAATAAAACAATACAGCAGGGCAGTAGGAAACATTGTGCACAATGCAGAAAACGCTTTGCTGTGCGCAGGAAATGGTGCACATAACGCAACGTGTTGTGCATTTTATTAAAAATTCACAGAAGAGTTGAGGGGTGTGCGTGGAATGAATAGTGTGCTGGGAAAATAAACCCTCAAGGTTTATTTGTCCCATCAAGCTACAGTGGAGGCAACAGAAAACAATGAGGGGTTACGACATAGTGGGATGCAGCAGGCATGGCCATGAAGCAGGGTCTGTGACTTGGCTTAGAGAAAGTGGAGAAGAGCTACAATAGAAGGTGGCGTGAAGAGAGGGGTAAGCATATGGACAAGATGACTCAGGGTTGGAGAATGAAAAGACCCATAAAGGACTAGACGTCCTGATGCCAATTCGAAGGCGAGATTGACGCTGACAACCCAGGCTAAGTATTTTTTATTGTTTTGTTGTTTCTTTCTCTCATTAGGAATTGATTGTGTTATCCTATGTTAATAGATTTGGGTATTGTGTATGGATAATTAAATTTTCATTATTATTTATTTGTGTATGAACACATTGCATATTATGAAAAGATGATTTTAATTTGTTCATTGAATCGTTAATTACAAACCCATTGCTAGAATTTCGATATAATCTATAATTGTTATGTTGAAATTCATGTGTAGTGACTAATGATTCGTAAACATTAGGGATAACATGACCTAGGTTAAATGATTCATCATATGTGGTTGTTGCCTTGGTTAATCGGTTTTCCTAATTTGTATTGCTACTGCCTAATTAAATCTAGAGATCGTATGTTAGGTTGTTTGATGGTTAGGTTTAGTTAATGATCGTATCTTGATTAGACAAAACCTAAAGGAAAACTCGGGTTAATTATTAACCTATGATTAATAGTTGCTAAGAGACGTTAAAGAACAACAAATTAATGAAATATGCTTAATTAGGATGTAGGCCAAGATTGAACCAAAGAATCGATCCCTACCAAATTCTCCACTTTTATTATTTTTTGCATGTTTTCTTTAATTTGTTTTTATTATCTAGTTTCATTTTATTTTTTTCTTTCAAAAGTCCAAAAGCCCCCATTAAACCTAAATACCAATTAATTTCATTTCATAAACTTTACAAACATTCCCTATGGGATCAACTTAGACTCACCACTGCGATAGTAGTAAGTATAGTTATTTTATTTTGACTAGCATAACGACACATGGTCAATTTTGGCACCATTTCCGAGGATTGCGGTGTTTTAGTTTTAGTTTTAGTTTTAGTTTTAGTTTGTGATTTAATTGTGTTTTGTATATATTTTTTGTAATTAATTTATTTCCAGTTATTTTATGATCTTTTCATTTTTGTTTCGTGTTTGAAAAAAACTTCGATATGGACAGAAGTGATTTCTTTTATGACTCATATTCTCAATCCTATAATAATATTTGGATTAATCAACCTAACTTTTGTTATAGATGGGACAATCATTATAATTACTTTTATGATAGTTTGCAAGATGCACAACACTTCTCGTACAGACTGGAGGCTTCCTATCATGACTCCGGTCCATCTCTGGAAGAGTTGATTAATATTATGAAAGCTAATACTTTGCAATTGTAGGAGAATACTCTACAATTCTAGAAGGATTGAGGGCAATTTCCAAACAACACTTGGTCTAGTGCCTAAGATTTGGAGAGCCAATACGATTCAGGTGCATCTTTAGATGAACTTGTTAAGAATTTTGCTGCTATCAATTTGCAATTTCAATAGGATATGTAGCAATTACAACAAAATATGCAGCAGCAATTGCAAAAATTCTGATAGGAGACAAAAGCAAGCCAATAGAGAATGAAACACCAAATGGGTCAGATGGAAATAAGGCTCAATCACCTAGAATCACAAAGCGAAGAGGAGCAGCTGTTTCAACCTAAGGTGTACCCAATGGATGTCTGTATGGAAGCTTTATAAAGTGATGAGGAGCTTAAGAATTTTAAGGTCAACCCTCAATGAATTGTTACTGTTGAAGAAGTTAAGAAGGAGCTTGAAGCTAAAAAGGACACATTTTTTAGCTCGGAGGTAAGTATTGAGTCCATGATTATTTTTTAGACTAACTCTTTACCTTTACATAATAGATTAGAGGAATTAAATGATGAAGAAAAAGGTGAAGAGGCATTCAAATAGTTTCAGTGTGTATGGACTCGGTTGAGATTGAGAATCTAAGAATAGGGAAGACACTGAATGAGGATGATGATCAACTAAAGCCCTATCTGGAACTACCTCACATCGAGGAGCCATATGTGACACCTGAAGATCATAATTTTATCATGTGAGGAGGAAACAAGGAGTTAAGCCAGCGACCCTAAACAAAGATACTTCTTGGAAGGCAACCCAAAGGAAGTAAATTTCTTTTCCTTTACATTTCTGCATTATATTTTGTATACATGTGTGTTTTTTAATTTGTTTGTTTTACTTGTTTTTAAGTTTTCAATCAAAATGAGAGGAAGAATAAAACAAATGAAACAAACACTTTCTCATTTTCTATTGCTTATGGGATTATATAGTCGTGATTAGAGTGTGGATTGAATGGAGAATTTCATAGCAATTTTAGTATGTACTTTTGCTATTGTGATTGGTGTATATGCATTATTTTTAGAAGAGAAGTGACTATAGTAGACAAAGCTGGTGAGATTTTGAGCCTTATTTGACTGACACATCCATATCAATCTCATTGCCTTTTGATAATGTGTGACCTTCATGACATGTGCATCCCGATTTTTGCTTTCAATTTCTATTCGAGACCACATTTTTATCACATGAATTAACATGGATATGATTAGGCATTCTTTCTTCTTCATAAACTACATTAGCCAATTACCTATCCTATTGACATGATTTTTCCCTTGATAACCCCTTTAAGCTTTAGCCTTTCTTTTTGTATCAACTATGCTATATGTTTTATACTCAACTAAATGTCCTACCCAAGCCATAAAGCTAGTGGAACATTTTTGATTGGTGAGTTTGTGATGTACAAAAGTGTAAGTGTGGGGGTGTACATATGTGTGGGTTGGTTAATGTTGGGATGTTTTATTATGTCTTATCATTAAAATTCTCATGTTGATGTAGTTTCTTTTAACTTTTGTAAGGAGAAGAAAGAAAGAAGAGAGAAAAGTTAAAAAAAAGAAGAAGAAAGGAAAGAAAAGAAAATGAAAAAAGAAAATGAAAAAAGAAAAAGAATAAAGAATAAAAAATTATTTAAAATAAACGTATCAAAGAGGAATTGCATGTGTTAAAAAGTTGTTTAGGATTTATGCATCTTCTTAAAGTTGTAATGAGTGTGTTATTTAAGTATGTTGAATATGAGGTAGACGTTGGCTTGGAAGTTTCACTCTTGTGATTTCAATGCATTGTTGGCCTAAATTGTATGAGTGATTCCTTCGGATTGATACATGCTTCATATGGTTTGTGTGTGAGAACTGAATGAGGTTGTGAAATATAAATGTTGCATTCGTCCTAGCTGACGGTACCTAATTTTTTATGAGTGTTGCTTTATTTCACTAGCTTTGATGACTTTTATGCTACTTGACCCTAATATATCTCACCTTACCTTTACCCACATTATAACCCTAAAAAGTCCTTTGATTCGTGATTTTGCATGTGAACATTGGTAGTGGAGAAATGAAATGGTATGCAAAGTTATGAATTGTTATGATCATAAATAGTGTTGAGTGTACCTATGGATATATTTTAGTTAAACATATTTTTCGAGTCTACCATTATATTGCTCAGTTTTTGAAGATGATGAAATGTTGATTGATCATGAGTAAAAGCCTATAATGTTGACACCTTGCTATAATTTTTGAAAGTCACTCATCTTTGCTTGTGATTATATATTCTTGGAACATTTAGGAAATGAGTCAATATTTTTGGGTCTTTGAGCATAATTTGGATGTTTTGCCAGAGGATGGACAAAAGCTAAGTGTGAGGGAGTAAGAGATGAAACGATTTCATTAGGCAAAAGTTGAAATGCACAATAGTATGGAATATAGGCAGAAGTGAGAACAAGGGTTTAAGGGAGGCGTTGGTTTTAAATAAAAATCAGAACGTAAGGTTTTAGGAGGGTCTTCAATTTAGGCTCTTAAGTGGGCTGAAGCAAAATTATTTTGGGAGCTCTTGGTTTTAATGAAGAGAAGAGGCAAAGATGTCAACCTTGAGAGACCCATAGAGGGGTAGCTTTTCCAATTCCGGTTTGAAGATGACATCGATGCTGACGACTCAAGTTAAATGTATTTCTCTTTATATTTGTTATTTTCTTTCTCTCTTTAGAAATTGATTGTGTTATACGAAGCGCATGGATTTGGGTTTTGTATATGAATAATCATATTCTTGTTATTGTTTGATTATGTGTGTCTGAACCCCATTGGGTATTGTGAGAAGATATTTTAATGCATTCATTGAATTGTTTTATTACAAACCCATTACTAGAATATTAAATGTAATCCACAATTGTTATGTTGAAATTCATTTATAGCAACTAATGGTTTGTAATCATTAGGGATAACACAACCCAAGTTAAATGATGCATCGTATGTGGTTATTGCCTTGATTAATTGGTTTTCTTAATCGTAATGCTACTACCCAATTGAATCTAGAGATCGTATTGTAGGTTATTCGGTAGTTAGGTTTAATTAAACTGGGTCCCTACCGAATTGTCCACTTTTATCATTCTTTTTACATATGTTCTTTAAATTTCTTTTGATTGTTATTTTAACATTATTTTATTTTCTTATTTTTAAAACCAAAACCCCCCAAAACCTAAACACCGATTAATTTCAATTCAAAAACTTTACACACACTCTTTGTGGGATCGACCTAGACTCACCACTACTATAATAGTAGTCTAGTTTATTTTAACTAGTGTTGCAACAAGTTGTTAAAAGGCAAACATTTGTGATGAATATCTCCTGATTACTCAACAAGACCATATTTTTATTAAGCGAATTGGTTAGAATGTCGTTATAGCCTTTTGACACGAAGACAGACATTTGTGATGAATATCCCCTAATTACTCAGCTACATCACATTCTCAACTGACTATTAGCTTTATTCATAACCCGATTTGTTTCAAAAAAGGCTAGTAGAATAGTTAGTTATTTTAGATTTACACAACATATTTTTATGTATTTTTTTCTTAGCTACCTCATTTCTTAAGCTAATCATTCTCATGAAAAGATACTAACGATGCTACTTATTAGATTGGCCTAAAATTATAAATGAATGTGGTAAATTCCAAGAGTGAATGATCTAACATCGTATCCTAATTAACATGCATATTTAACTGAAGCAACCTAGAACACTAATTTCTCAAGATAATAAAGTTTAGCAACCTAAAAGGATATGCTAAATCGATTCTGTTACGTCCTAGCCATTGACACATTCACACGAATCACATCATGCAATCCTAAAAAACTGGCATACAACATGCAAAATTTACATTCAAATAAACATATAATGCACACAATCTTCCCCACACTTGGAAAACACATTGTCCTCAATGTGAGAAGAACAAACAAGCAATATATAAGGTGGGAATAAAAATAATGAAACACGAGAAATATGACAACAAATGAAAATAAAAATAAAAGACAAGGGTTAGAGTATAGAACCCATCATAATGATTAAGGTGATGATGGTGTCAGAGTTGGTAGTTGAACACCTTGAGCCTCAAAATATTTGTGAATGTGTAATGTCCTAACTTTTTTCGTCATTGTTCTTTAGCCATATCCTTCAACACCTTGGCATTTTCTGAAATGGCTTTGTTGGTGCTTAAAATGGCTTCCATTACCTTCTCCCATCTCGTTGGCTTTTCCTCTTTTGACTCCTCGCTGGTTGAGTCCTCCTGTTGTGGTAATGCCAAGCTCTAACTGGCTTGTCACGTCCTGGTTTTAACATGAGATTTTTCACTGATATCTCGAAGTTCCATATTTTAGGACTTCAAGGTTTTAACTCTCGTTAAATGACGAGTGTTAGGAAACTCAAGACAATGGATAGTTAGTCCATTGCAATTAATACCATAGTATTCTACAATAATTGTGTTTATTGATTCTCTTTCTTAAAATAGTAGTAATTGCATTAAAGATGTGGGTAGAGGTGCAGACTTTGACACTATGATCCATGAACCACAAGATGAAAAGTTCCTTTGTTGAACACTTATTTGTTTCAATTTTGTGAAATACAACTTGACATATGAACTTGTGTAATAACAAGTGTAGGCTTCGAATAATGTTATTGTGGACATTTTAGCATCAAAGCTCTCAAGCTAAGTCAGATTAGTCTAATAGCTAGTGGAACGAAAGTCATCGTGTTGATTTACTATGGTTGAGTTGGGAAATCCACCAATTTCACACAAAATTTCATAGTCTAAGCCATATGGTTGACCCCACCCACAATTGAAACCATAGGTCTTTATGGTTGCTTGGCTCGTATTGAAAGGAGATAAAGAATTCTAAGGCTAGTTCTTCATAAAAAACATAATTAAATCGCATAAATTTTTCCTAATGAATTCTTCCGCCTAAAGCTTTAATCGTTTTCTCAATCCAATTATTTCTAACATATCAAAATCTAAGTATTTAGGCACAATAATGTTCTTTAAACAAAAGGTGTGGTAGCGATTATCTTTCTCCTTCGAGTAGATTAGGAAAAATGCTCTGTAATCTGCCATTCAGTTTCTTTTCCTATGGCTCGATACGTGGACCTTGCCTTTAGATTGCCCCATTAGATTGAGAGTTGTGAGGAAATTTTGGGAGAGATAAAGGCTTAAGATGGTTTTAGAGAGAGAAGTGAGTTCTCATGTTTAGAGAGATAGTGAGAAAATGAAATATGTAGAAATAGTGAGGGTGAGTGTAAATATGTAGGTTAGGAAGTGGATGGGAGGATTAAAATTGGAAAACATTTTTTGAAATTCACGCACACCAAGACGGCCCTATTATAAATCATGATCGTGGCCCTATAAACTTTTACACTTTATTTTGACTTCGCTTTTTTTTCTCTTTTCACTCTCGAGGTCCCTCCATACCTTATAATTACATTACCACCTTATTGTTTCCCTTATCAACCCATTCTCATTCATATTGAAAAAGAGAAAAAAAAAGAATCCTTAATTCCTACTCCTGCTTGATCTCCTTCAGGTGTTCACTCAATCAAAAAACATACATAAACAAAATTAGAAACATACTATTATATAAAAGATGAATAACTAAGAATTAAAAATCATAGGTTGCCTCCAATACAACGCTTTGTTTACCATCATTAGCTTGACGTTCTTTTTTGGCTCATAGTGGTTTAAATGGGTCTTGTGATGGTATCGCCACTAGAACTTTCATAAATTACACTCGAGCTACCGGACTATACTTCTCACCATCTTTTTTTTTCAGTTTGTTCTTCCTTTGAGTCATTTGTTGAATTGGAGATTTCTCTAATGAGTTCTTACAAGGATAACCCTGCCCAACTTCCTTATAAGATTTATCGCTCTTTATAGCCTATGTAGATCAGAGAAATTTTTTTATCTTAGACACTTTAAACGACACTTTGTCAAGCCCCAGTCTCAAAGTCAATTCACCCCGTCTATGTCTATGATAGACCAGGTGGTGGCTAAAAATGGCCTTCCCAGAATAACAGGTGTCTCCACATCTTATTCTATGTCCAAGATTACAAAAGTTATAGGAAAGGTGAATTTGTATACTCTAACCAAAATATCCTTGACCACACCTCTTGAATGGTGTACTAATCTATCGGCCGTTTGGACACGCATCCAAGTGGGTGTTATGTCTCCTAACTCCATCCTCTTATACAATGTATAAGGCATCATACTTATGCTAGCTCCTAGATCCAAAAATGCCTTATTTATTCTAACACTACCAATAATGCATGGGATGTATAAATCTCCAGAATAATCTTACTTTTGGGGTAATGCTATCACTTCACTGGATTTCTTTGTACTTAGCAATTCATTCTCTAACTTCCATTTTATAGATTCGGTCTAAGCGATTTGAACTCTTAATTGCTCCATTATATCCATAACTTCATTCAATTCAACTTCCTTTGATATCCTCATTGTGTGAATAGGTTATGGGATTGGAGGTTGATATCTTTTAATTTCAGTCAGGTCATATTTAACCTATAGAGAACCTTCATTGGTCCTTCGTCTTCCTTCTTCTCCAACATCTTTAACTTGATTAGGCTTATCTTCGGAAGCCTGGGTGATCACCATTATTCTTTCCATTGGATTCATCTCAGTGTTGCTAGGAAGGGTTCCTTTACTTCGTGCTAAAAATGCATTTGCTAACTGTCTCATTTGGACTTCTAAATTATGTATAAATGAGGTGTGATTCTTTGTCACTTGTTCCAATTTTCCTTCTATCCTCTTGTAGGCATCTTCTATGCCCCAAATATTTTCCAAACTCTTATCTATCTTAGAGTCCATTGAATCTGGTTTCTCCTATGGGAAAATAGGTGATCCTTAAGGTCTAAATTGACCTCCTGCATTATTCGACCAAGAGAAGTTTGGGTGATTCTTCCCCTTAGGGTTATATATGTTTGAGTAAGGTTTATTCCTCCTTCCTCTACCGAATTGTGCTCCCATGTAATTAACCTGATCTGGTTCATGATCCTTCATCAGGAAACAATCAATGATTTCGTGGTTTATTTGCCCCAAAACTTGCATTTTTACTGAATAACTTTCACAGAAGCTGAGGAAGAATCCTTTATATTATTTAGATGTCGAGTCAAATTATTGATCTTAGCTTGCATTTATTTGATTGGGTTGACATCTAAAGTACCTTTTTGCTTACGAAGGGTTGTGGGTTGGCTATTCCTATCCGTTGTCCAAAGATAACTATTACTAACCATTTCTTCCAACAACTCCTCAGTTTCATCCACCGTCTTACTTATTAATGATCCTTTTATTGTTGCATCAATAGTGTCTCAAGTAAATGGTTTCACTCCATTATAAAAGGTTTGCAAAAGAAATCATTTTGGTAAGCTGTGGTGAGGACATTTACTTTGCAAGTCTTTATACCTTTCCCATGCCTCATATGGTGACTCCCTATCACTCTGGTAAAAGTTTGTGATTTCCTTGACGATTTTGGTAGTCTTCATGAGGAGTAAGTACTTGTCTAAGAATTCACGTACCAATTGCTACCAATTTGTTACATTTATGGGTATGAATGGACAATACCATGCCTTTGCTCTATCCCTTAGCGTGAAAGGAAAGAGCCTCATCTTAACGACATCTTCCAATATTCCATGATATTGGAAGGTATCTCATATTTTTAAGAAATTTATTATATGCGCATTAGGATCCTCGTTGGACAGTCCATAAAACTACATGTTTGTTTGCAACATATTTAGTAAGGATGGCTTTATTTTTAATAAAGGTGCTTAAATAGGTGGTCTAGTGACACCTTAATTGGTCACATTAAATCCTAGTCTTATGAAATTTATGAGGGTCCGCGGTTGGTTCCTTTGGTTTCCTCCTTACTAAAACTCTTGATGAAATTCTTCAATAATGGTTGCTTCAGTGTTCTCTTCTTCTTCACATCTACCTCTTCAGATGTCTTGCTTTAACTGGGTGATGTCAAGTTCTAAAGTTTCGACTATCTGACTCGAACTCCTAATAACTCTTGTGTCCATGCGATTGCACGGACACAAGAGTGGCGAAAACTCCTTAGGCTAAAAGAACTAAACCAATTATACTAACTCCCCAACAACGACATCAAAAACTTGTTGAGCAAGTCTTACTTCTAATAAAACCCCTAATATCTGTAAGTATACAAATCATAAACTTGTAGTATTAAAGGTGTCGATCTTACAAGGAGTTGGTGAACTAATCAAATTCTAAGTTATCTAAGGCCTAAAAGGATTATTGGAAAGAAAATAAAAAATAAACAAAAAGTAAATTAGTGAATATGGATTGATTGAAAGTTAAATTGTAAAATTAACACATAAGGAATCAAATTGAGCACCACTAAACAATCAAAAATCACACAAGGAAGATTAGCCAATTACGAGAAGGGAGATTTATCCTATCATCAAATGCTAACATAATTCTTTTAAGTTAATACAGTATCGATCCTAGATGTTCGAAGGGTGGATTAGTCTCTCTCGAGTTATAGTCATTAAACCCTAAATCATAACCTCTAATTAAATTAAGGAATTTGCAATCTCTCAATTAATAAAAAACCCATACATCCATTTAGATTTTAACCCCTCTAATAGACTATTGGGTCCTTACATGAGATCTCTCCTTGTATAAATTACCGATTTAATTATTTGTGTGATCTATTAGATTGTTTAACTCTCATTACCCAATCTAATCATTGTACTCTCTCGATTTGTTACCAAAGTGTGGAAATAAAACAAATAATCACCATACCCAATGTATTAACATCAAAAGATATCATATTAACATTGATTTAAAAACAAATTCCAAATAAAGTTTAGAATATCATCATGAAAACCAAATCAATTACTATCAAATCCATCACATTCATTTAAAATAAAGAATAATAAAGATAAAATTAAATGTCACTTGGAAGGGTCAAAATGGATCAGAAAGATAGTAGCACTATATCCCTTCTTCTCCTTCTTCCTTTCTCCTCCTTCTCTCTTATGCTTCTCTCCCTTGGATCTTTCTCAAAGTGGTAGGAAATGGAGCTCTCTTTTAGTTCTTCTTTATTTTCTTTATATATCTTTTCTATTTAAGATAAAAATTAGGGTATACTAGGGCTTAAAAGTATGAAATTTCCCTCAAGAAGTCATGTTTTAAAAGTCGATCTGTGTCTATTATCGCACAGGTCTCGATCACGATCATGGTAGATAGGGCCATGATTGTGGCAAACCCACCAAGGTTTTGTCATGATAACCCTGGGCCTTACTTCGAGCTTCCTCCCAATCTCCTCCGTTCTTCGATATTTGATCTTAAATATTAAAAAACACATCAAGGCACCTCAAATACACAAAATTTAAGTTTAATAGAATGTTCTAACCTATAAAACATTCAAAACAAAAATATTTAACAAAATAACACAATCCTAACCTAAATTGTTAGTGTATGGCCAGCGAACCAATTATATAACGTACTCTAATTGATCAGTTGTGATTTAGTAATGTCGTATTCCAACCTTATGTAATATTAGGTAGTTAATTATGTTTGCTAGAGACTGCTTATAACTTGTAGGCCTAAAAGAAGTTTAAGCCTTTTGCTAATATTAAATAAGTCTACAGGGTCACACACCAAGCAGTCTTAACATTTATCAAGCCTTAATCGGATTTTGTCTTTGGGTTTTAGGCTTTAGGGTTTGGGCTTTGGGCTTTAAGGTTTTACTATATATATGGATATATAGTATAACTTGAAGATAGAAGAATTTGATATGCTCTTAATTGCTTAAAAACCCTAAAGGAGACATCCTCTATTAGAAATAAAGATGGAGAGAGAGGTTTCAGCAAGTGGTGCTAGCACATCAGAAGGGATTGTTCAGTCTTGCAAGAGTATGGATCTAGTAGAGGCATGATGGTTGACATCCTCTTCTCAACACTAACAATTTCTCTACATATTTTTGCTATAAAAGGTATAATCTGATCTGGATTTAGTTTCGATACTTACATGGGTCTCAATGTTTCAGATTGTCAAAGATGATAAATGCTATTACTGTTGACAATTCAAAAATCTAATTAGTGGTATTAGAGCCACTCTTGTTTTTTTTAAATTAAATTCAATTTAATCATATGAAATTAGGGTTTTTCGATTGTTCAATATGATTGAATAAGGGGGTCTGTTGATTGTTTAATGTGATTGAATGAGTGAGATTGCCGCCAGAGGCATTGCCCCTTGGACCCTATAGAGGGCATGAGCCCCTAACCCTTCCAAATTTCTCATTTTATGTCAATCATATGTTTTCTTATAATTTGTGTTTTATATGCTTTGATATTTGATATCTTGCCTTTATTATGAATGATGAATAGTATAGCCTATAGTTGTTTTATATTCTAGATACAACCTGCGTGTTGTTATGTATTTACATAATTTTGGAAACGACCTACCTATCTTCATATTTTTATGTAATAATTAGATTATTACTAGTTACGATTGCAATATTGTACCTTTCAAGTTAATTGAAGAATCAAATTAACTAGAGTGGAGGCATGAGGATGACGATCCATTTGCTACAAGACATTGCTATTGGAGATTAGATCTTCATAGTTTAGGGCCCATACTATATCATATTAATTTTGCTTTATTCATGCTTTTACTTATAATTTATTTTATGCATGTATATAAAAAATTAATAATTAACTTAGTCCCTCAATAATATTAAGTAATAATTATTTCCTTTCTGATTTTACACCTACAAAGACTTGAATCATTGAGTAGTAGACTTGGCAAAGCAAGGTGCTCTTGATTATTTAAATCCAACGTGATAGGTAACGTTTACCTATAAGTGAGAAGCAGATTACTTACCAAAATGGTTTTGAACCTTAAGGCATAAAGTTAACAGTAGGGACAAAAGATGTCACCCAATAAACAAAAGTTATATATAATATAATTAGCAAAAGTTGCTTACCTAAATAACTAAGATTTAGGTGATGACCCAAAGCTCACTTGGGTCTTAGTGAAATATGGATCTTAGGCCACTATACTTGTTATGAGGGACATTTGCTATATGAGTATAGTGGGAGATTCTTAATTTTTAAGAATTGGGTTTTATTAATGAACATGTCACTAAAACTTTCCAAATTTTATTATAGATAATCATGACCACCAACTCTTCATCAAGTTTTTCACTGTGATCTATCTTTGAGAAGGACAAGTTGAATGGTTCAAACTTTCTAGACTAGTATAGAAACTTGAGAATTTTTCTCAAGAGAAGAAGGACTATCTCCTTGAAAATCCAATCCCCAAATGGGCACTTGTTTCCACTGCTCTCCTTACTGAAAGGAATACTTATAAGAAGCATGAGGATGATGCTCTCGACACTAGTTGTGTCATGTTGGCAACCATGAACCCAAATCTACAAAAGCAGTTTGAGAACATGGAAGCCTGATACATCCCACGACCATAAGGTATATGCCCAAACATCCAAGGTTAGAGTAAATCTTATAATAATGGTATGTTAGAGCAAAACAAATATCCATTACACATAGCATCATCTAGCATAATTAAGTGTCATCAAATTTTAAAACCATTCTTTGCATTCATTGACAAAAGCTTTTACTGTATTTTACAATCCTTATACAAGTTCTAGATAAGAAAATACAAAATACCAAAATTACAAATCTTCTGATATCAGCTGACAGACCTCTAAGCCATAACTAAGTCCAAAATGTTTCTCTAATCCAGTTAAAGAAACTAGGTCACCTGTCTTGTACCTAAAAAGCCACTTTACAAGTTTTTACGAGTTTTGCGAACTCAATGAGTGAACCATCATTGATGATTTCATCCAGGTTAAGTACACAAAATCACAGATCTCACATATATTCATTCAGATCATGAATAATTCAATATTCATATTATCATGGAATATCATGTTATCATTGTGAATTCAAAACAGATATCTATAAATACAAATTCATATGAGACTCCAGATTTGTTATTATTGTTATGACCGAGTGCCTTTCATACACATATACAGATACTAGCCTATTGGGCTCAGTCATAACAAAAATCATGGAGCAAAGCTCTACGTGTGGAAATAGAAAACCATGGATCAAAGCTTTACATTTAAGCGTTTATATACTGGATACTCCAATCAGAATGCCTTTATTTGAGCATGTATTTTATGAAATGCATCAAATAAAAAATATTCCATGAATAACAGTCACATGTGTTGTACAATCTAAATCTGATAATCATCAAACGTAAGTCCAGAATTCAACTTTCGTTGAGAATACAAATATCATTCAGAATTTCATAACAATCAGAACACTTCCAATACATTCCCAAATATTAACTCCTCAGACTTTAAGTCCAGAATTCATACACAAATCACAAACAGTCAATAATTAGAATTCAAACAAATTCATTCAATCCTAGGAAAAGTCATCTAGGTTAACTCATAGTACGCTCTGATAATGCTATTGTTTGGATGGTCTGACAATGTCTGACTGACGTCTAATATGCTCCTCTATATCATACAAAACACATTTACAAATATCACACTTTTGCATAAATGTATAAGCATGCCTTTATACACATCTATGTATATCAAAAATACACAATGCATGTTCAATGACAATCCTGGGTATCATATTAAATTCTTATCACCATATCATTCATATATCAAAAACCTCATAAATATCATTAATACTTAGGGTTTGGACTATAATAAAGCAATGTGAAACTAATTTCATAACCCAATTGATCAATTCAAATTTTTCTAACAACATACTTTTGGGTTAACTTTATAAGATCATTTTGTTAAGTTATATGACAAAATTAGGTAACACTTCCTTATAGAAAGTTATTCTCCAATGTCTTAAGTTTCTAATGACATAAAAATCATTAAGTTTGGCTTAGTAAGCTGAAAGTTATACTCCAAATATTTTTGGACTGTTCTTATTATAAAACAGTACACCATACTCAACTGCCATCTAGAAATTGAAAGTCTTAGAGACTGAATTAAAATTCAATTTCTTCAGACAATCTGTAGCCCTATATCTCTAGTTTACTCCAATAAAAAATCATCCCAATTGGATAACCATAGAAGAATTTATAGGAAAAAGAATGGAAGATATTCAATGTGCAAATCCTCTCGAGTTTAATTAACCTAACTACAATTAAGTCATGGCTGTGCAAGATCCATGCACGACCATGTATATAAAATTAATTCAGTCATGAGTATGAAATCATCACTAATGCCTGTGCATATCAAAAATTCATGGTAGCGAGACCTTAACCAACATTCATGCAACATCCAAACTCTAGAATAAACTTTCCTAATTTTTACTCAACATTTCGTTTTAAATTCATCAATCAACCTATTTCAGAAGGCTATGATTTTTCGTAGAGATAAGGAGCAACGTCTTATGAGTCTATTGGTTTAAGAATCAAGTCATTTGGACATAAGGTGAAGAAGTTATAACAAAAAATTGAAGGATGTTCAGAATAAACTCTTCTAGAAAAACAATTGAGAGTTGTGCACGATCGTGAATTTCGCCTTCAAGTCGAGATCGTTCATCTGCACGATCGTGAGGCGCACCAAATACCTATGAATAAGTCTTTTATAAAATCTGAAGCATACGTTAAAATTCCTAAAAAACTTTGTACTTGTTTTTTATCCACTAATTTAT
>JANSVA010000007.1:6518841-6531859 GCA_025504915.1 Erythroxylum reticulatum
AGTGACAGTTTAAATATCTATATGAACCATGTAAATGTTGAAGAAATGTCTGAGTGGTTCTACTCTGGCAAATGTCTATGTTCACTAAATCACAGGATTGACTTGAGTACTAAGAGAACCAACATGATGAAGCACATGATAACAAGCACTGTTGCACACATCACCATTCCCCCTTGCTTCTGTGTTCTCTCTGCCTGCAAATAGATCGATCAGCTTTCATAATATAGCCGTGAGATACAAAAATGAAACTGACAGAAGTGAGCCATGACAGTATGAACTGAGCTGCTAACAGGAAAGTCACCTTCTGCAGTTGTTTAAGCCCCTCTTCAACTGTTGAGGAGACATTCTGAATGTTGTAGTCTATCCTATCAACAATAGTACCCTGTTTTAAGAAATTTCAGTTAGTGGCCTGGTTATAAGAGGAAAAGTTCGTGTGTGGGGAAACAGCTTCTAACCTGGTCTATTACAAGTACTGACAAATCCTTCATAATTTGAGCAAGTTCATTTACTGATTCCACAACCTATATTAAAAGGAAATTGACATCATTAGCCAAGACAACCGTGGGGGATCAGTGACAATATCCAGATAACAAAGGGAGAAGCACATCACTTGCCTGTTGAATCTCTCTGTCCCTTTCAGCTGTGAATTCCTCGCTCTTTTTCAGCTTTGCCATTTGACGGTCATTAAACACCTATTTTTCGGTTTTGTCACTATTAGATACTATTAATACTAGAAGAATACGAAGAATAAAGTGTTACTTTTACTCACAGAAGCAGGTGCTGTCAAAAAAAATCTGATAAAATACTGTTTCTTGACCTAGACAATAGATAACAACAAAACCAAGCTGGAGAGGATTGGAAAAAGCAGTACGTTTACCATATCGTCCAAACTATCATCATCCATTCTAGATCTACCATTTAGATTCATTTCTAAATCAACCCCATCTTGACCCTGCAATGAAATAAAAACTGTCAGCAAGTCTTGAAATATCATTTCCAGATTGGAGAAAAAATCAGACAAAAATAAGCAACTACTGATATCCTCAGTATGTTAAACGATCACCAAGGAAAATATTAATTTTTTGTTGACAACAGGCATGGTCTATTGAAGAGCCATAGTCGAAAACAGATTTTTTCAGACCTCTTTTTGTTGCCTAAGACGCTTTAAGTAAGTTGACTGTTTCTTTCTCAGCTCCATTGACAAGCTCTGGAGGTCAGTGGCAAGAGAGCGCTACAAAGTAAAATTATTAGAGTAAGCAAAATGCAAAAGACAAACCCATGATATTGGATGTTACTTTACATATATGCTTAAATGCTGAAAAATGCCTGCTGACAAACTATGGAACAAACAATATGATAACATATCACCAGTCACCACATTCATGTATTGATGGTTTCATTGAGCAAGAACAGTTAGAGGTTTTATTTAGAAGAGAAGTTATTTTAATTCTTCTAGTACTTGAACAAGTTAAGAAGTTAATGGAAATAACTAGCAAACAACTAGTTGATCAAGGTGCACAAAGTTGTAGATGAAAATGTATAGGGAAACTATTTTATTCGCCAAGGAAAAACTTAATAGTTGTTCTTGGAGAAGCCATCAAGTGATACCTGAACATTTTTCCTAACATTGGAATCCTCAGAAGGCCCAGCTGCAGAAAGTCTCTGTAATTTTTTCTCAGATTTTCTTATCATATTGGTGATCTCTTGGGTTAGAGCCTCAATCATGCGTTGATCTTCTTTTCCATCACCAAAAGAAGGCATCAGTGCTTTAGCATGAGCTTTGGCTAACTCGGTCATTTTTGTACGTGCAAGTTGCACATTTGCTGCAATATCTTCAGATACATCCACCCAAGCAGGTGGCAGACCTACTGTAATTACACCTTTACTGCAGATAAAATGAAATGTGCTAAACCTTTTCAGAATCATAAGATTGACAAGGGCATTTAAATTATTCAGGAAACCAACTTTTCTCCTTTTGGAAATACATCATCCAGATCAGTCAATTCATTACTTCTTTAAAAATTTTAAACAATTTTTTTATGATTTAAAAGATACATAATTTCAGATTTCAGGTTCGTGGGTATTTAGGTCTCCAGCTTCGTTATACAAAGATGAACTTTTACATCATCTTGTTAATGCCATCGTCAAAACAAGAGAAACATCACTCCAAAATCAGAAAAGATCATCAAAATGCCAAAGCTACAAACATCCACTTCTGAGGAAATATAAAAGCAATAAAACACGGTAAAACTTCCGATTTTGCATTTCAATGATTCAATGCTACATCCTTTTGCAATACTTAGAGAATGCAATGCTATAAGCATAAACAGTTGTGAAAGCTACAAATTTTCGTTATCCAATAAAATTAGTCAAAAACTTAAAAGACCATCCTAGTCACAACATTCCAATTCATTTCCCTCAATAAAATAAACAGCATCAATTGAAATCCAGCTCAGTTCACGGCTACACTCTAATAGTTCAAAGAAACATTTCTTCAATTTTCTTGGAAACTCAAAAAGACTTCAGAACTAACTACAATAATAATAACAATAATAACATCAATAAATGAACCAATTCAAAAGGATAATTGCTTAAAGATCTCAAACTATTATGGACTAGAGAGCATATACATACCTCGAATTGGCGGGATCCTCCGTACTAAGAGGAGCATATGAGCGATTAGGATTAAGCAAGGACGTGCTCGCCAACTCGATAACCGGACCACCGTTGGCGCTTGTGGATGCCAAAGCATGCGCCGTGGAGGAGGTCATCGGAACCCTAACGCTCTTCAACGCATCTCTGTACTTTCTAAATATCAAAGTTCGATTCCGTGAAGCCATAACAGAGAGATATCTAGAAGAAAATGGAAAGATCAAAGCATATCGCGTCTGAATTCTAGATTGCAAAGGAAGGGGGGCTGATCGGAGAATGAAGACGCGGCGGTGCGCAAGGCGGAGGTGAGAATTAATTCAGCGGGACAAATTTAGAAATTATACGGATGGACGCACCTACTGGTTTGTTTATTGGTCCAACTGCTTAATTAACCGTAATAGAATTAAAACTTAAATCTTCTCTTAATGTCAGTAAAAACGACTTCAACTCTATTTTATTCCAAATTACCTGAAACAGCTGACATTTTTTGAAAATTTAAAAATTCATTAAAGATTAGAGAAGAGTATATCAGGAGAGGATCCTTCCCATGTGAGATGGACCCAATTAGTACACTGAATACATCTAAGGTTAAGCAAAAAGGTGACATTCAGAACCAATGTTAAAGAGCAAATTCGTTTAACATTTAGGGTACAACAATTTATGACTTTCTCAAATCTTCAGCTATTACTCAATTTAGGAGGATGAGAGTCGACGCTCTAATGGCAATGCTAGCGGTGGCTCCACGAAGTTTCTCCTACTCGGTTCTTCACACAAGTAAGAACTCAACTCAGGTAGCAAACTCAACCTCAGAAGACTTTAGCAATTAGGGCATGACTATTTTGTGTTTCGACTGTTTAGACCTTGCTTTATTTTCAGAGGAGGGAGTAAACTCTTCGGAGACAAACCAATTAGAGAGATCTCGACTTAGGTAAATGTATTCAGGTCAATATGATTCCATTCTTTATATCCTTTCTTGAATATTCGCAACAATTCTCAATTTAGGGAGGGTGATGGTTCCAGCTAGTCGATCGATGGCTCCAGTTACTCCCAGTCAGATCTTCATACAAGAAGCTCGACACAGGTATCAAACTTAACAACCGCACTCTATGATTGTTTAGGGCATGGCTAAGGTGAGTTCATCTCATCAGGATTTGATTTTCTTAAAGGACTTCGGAGGCTAGCAAAAGAAGGAGATCGGAAAGAAGATGTCATCCATGAAAAAAGTACACATTCAAAGATTTTGAAAGCTTCCTTTCTTTTTTTCTTGAAACCTCCACTGATTAAACATTAATTCGATGATGACAAGGATATGGATGGATAGCATGGATCTTCAAGCAATGCTCAACCTATAAAAGAGAAGATCTTAGTAATTCCAAGTGAGTCCAAATCTGAACAAACCTCATTTGTTCCTTAGACACTGTGAAAGAATAATCTGCTTGTTTAAAACATGGGAACTATTGTGAAGAACTAGTTTTGGATTTCATTTCTGCATAAGTGAACTGAGTAACTAGAAATTAGGAGAGATCTGATAGGGTTAGTGCTATATTCTCCATACAAGGGCCATTCTCCTGCTACAGTGTAGGTTTAACTGATTGATGATCAGTTGCTCTCTTATGTTGGTAGTAGTGAGTTCTATAAGAGGTATTAGAGAAGTAGATTTGTCTTTAAACCTTCTACTATTCCTCTCATTCCATATTACTTGAAAACATGTAGCCACCGAGAGTAAAATAATAGCACTATCACATTTAGAAAAAGCAAATTAGGTAATTCTTGTAAGATATTAGTGAGTTTGCCATAGATAAAACCAGGGGCACATAGAGTAGAAATTTTTGTCGAAACTTCTTTGGAGAAGGCATATTTAAAGAAGAGGTGATCTTTAGTTTCATCCTCTAGATTGCATAGGATACATAGCTTAGAGGAGGTTAGGAATTTTAGCCTATCCAAGGTACTAAGTCTATCTCATATTGCTAGCTAGAGCATAAAACTAACATTAGGTCAAAGGGCCTTGTTCCAAATCAGTGCATCCCATTCTACTTGATTTGCAGCCCCTCCCTCATCTTTTTGACTTCCTTAACATAATCTTAGAAATAGGAATACTCTTCCATAGGTAGATATCTCTCTCCCCATGATTTCTAAATTGAGGAAAGTGTAGAAGTTTAGTCTCATCTGAAGAAAGGGACCAATTCTTATTCCTAACTATTTCTCGGAGCTTAGTATCCTTAGGGAACCGATTTAATAGGAATCTTGCCATATGATTTTGTATTAAAGGTCCATTCCCTGTCCAGTTGTCATATCATAAGGAAATTCTTTCCTCTGCCCCTATCCGACAAGTAATGTGATGGTACATTTCCTCCCTTATTCTAAGAAGTTGGCTAAAAAACTAGGTGTAGTTGTCTTTGGTTTTTAAAGCCCAAACCTCCCTCCTTTTAATAAATAAAAGTGAACCCATTTAGTCCACATAGATTGTTTTTCACTTAGGATTCTCCAAATCTTCTTGGACATAAGAAATCTGTTTTTAATGGAGATTGACTCCAATCCTAATCCTCCTTCCTCTCTCGATTGACAAATTTTCTTCCAACTAACTTTGTCTATTCCTTTCTCTCCATTCCCTTTCCCCCATAAAAATTGTTTCATTAGTTTTTCTACTATTTTAATCAGTCCTTTAAAGAGAAAAAGGTGTGAACACCAATAAGTATTCATAGACAAATTTACCGACTTTAGTAGCTGAAGTTTCTCTCCATAGGATAGTGCTTATTGGTCCATGTCCCTAATATTTTCTCGATCTTTTCCATTAAAGGAATACATTTACAAAACCTAAGCCTCCTTGATGAGATAGGAATCTCCAAGTAGAGGAGAGGAGGATCTTTAGTTTCTATACCCATGGCTCGAGATAAGGCATTTGAGAGGTGATAAGAACTCGTGGAGAGAATGAAATAGCTCTTGTGTAGATTGACACATAGACCCGACAACTCCTTAAATAAATTGAGAGTTCTCATCAGAAGAGAGACTGAATGAACATTGGCCTTGCTTAGGAGAATAAGGTCATCTATAAAACATAAACTAGTTAAAGAAATTTTCTTACATTTGGATTAAAATCTGAAGTTAGGGTCTATTGAAGTGTTATGCTTCAGTAACTGAGTGAGAACCTCCATATAAATTAGGAATAGATAAGGGGATAGAGGATCCCCTTGCCTAAGACTTTTTTGCCTTTAAACACCTCAGTGGGGTGCCCATGTATCAACATCCCATAGGAAGCAGTAGAAATGCATTCTTGAATCCACTTTATGAACCTTAGGGGAAAGTTTATGATCTCCATAGTTTTTAGCAAAAACCCCCAATTCACACTGTCGAAAGCTTTATGTAAATCAATTTTTATAGTGCAATTTTGTGGACTTTTCCCGCAATTATATCCTTTTAAAAGCTCCTTCACGATAAGGACATTGTCCCCTATATCTCTGCTAGTCATAAGTGCTCCTTAATTCTCACTAATGAGAAATTTTAGAACCTCCTTTAGCCTATTAGCCAAAATTTTGGCAATGATCTTGTAGAGGAAATTTGTACGCGACATAGATATGTAGTCACTCCAAGTATCCGAGATGGAATTTTTAGGGATCAGACAAAGAAAGGTCTTGTTTATTTCTTTTAATAAAACCCCTTTTAGGAAGAACTCATGCACTGCCTCCTTGACTATCCCCACCAAACTATTCCAAGTTTTCTGATAGAAAAAGTCATTTAAGTTATCAGGTCCTGGAGCCTTAAAGTCATCATGTTAAAGATAACCTTTTTCAATTTCCTAATCTGTAATAGGTCATATTAACCAAGAAACTTCACGATCAGGAATTTTAGGGGATACTGTTGGACCCTAATTTTTTTTAGTTAAGCATGATTTAAAATAATTTTGAGGTTTTAATAGATTTAATTTTTGGAGTTATAATTATGTCAAAATTAGTAGGATTTATTGAATGGGTAAGTACAATTAAAGTGCTAATGTGATAAGGATGCTCAAGGACTTCTTTGGGAGATCACTTAAGCATAAAAGAACATAAGCTTATAAGGAAGGGTAAAATGGACTTTTCGGGCTCATTAAGGGTAGAAATGGAAGAAGAATATGTTGTCTTGTTTGTTAAGAAGAGAAAAATGTGAATTGAAGATAGAGAATAGTGAAAAACAAAAATAAGAGAGAAGAAGAGAGGTTTCGGTGAAAGAAGAAAAGAGAAATCAAGCTTGTTAAGGTAGGTTAACCATCTTTTCTTCTTGATTTATTAAAGAAATGAGTTGTGTTGAGAATGAAGGAGATTGAGAGAGAAAAGGTGTTTGTATAGAGAATGAAAGGTTTGTGTTGGAAGAAGATGAATTAAGAGAACCCAATTGATTTTAGGGTTTCTAAACTAGGTTTTAGGTTTTCTAACCTAAATGTACTATAGGTAGGTTAGATTTGAGCTTAATTTATATGCATTGCATTTTTTGTGATTTTTGAAGTTTATGAATTTTATTGGAATGTTGTTTTGAATGGATCCTTGGTTGTTTTAGGAAACCAAGGGAATCCTACCTAAGAGCAAGGGGAAAGGCAAGCTTGACTTGGATTTTTTTCGCAAGCCAATTAGGTAGGTAATGTATTTATAGTTATTGTGTAATTAAGCAAAGTTTTTGCCTATGTGTGTGTATGTTGATTTGCTGAATTTGATTTGCTTGAAATTGAAATCATTGTGAATGTTTAGAAATGCATGATGCATTGTGATTATGTTATACCTTGAAAGAGGTTATAACATTTTGAATTAGATGAAAAGAAGAAAAAGCATGAAAGTATGAGAATATGATTGAATTGAGCATAAATTTGCTTGTAATTAGGCAAGAGAGGAACTCGTTTCGTTAGTCATGTGCACATTGACCTATATCCTTCTCCCGGCTGCCCACTTAAGGTCACGAGGTCCTGAGAAATTGGACTCGTTTTGTTCACGATATAAACTTTGGTTTCTTCGTTTCGTTCCACGGAACTCTCGAGCCATTTGTTTGTGCATTGCATCTTTAAATTGACAAATATGGTGCATAATTGAGTGTTATGTTTAATGGCTGAAGTCTATACAGTGTGTTATAAGTTTAACTTAAATTGATTAAATGCTTAAATTTCTAGAATAGATTGAGAATGCTCAAATTGCTAGATATACATGTGTTATAAGTTTGTAACATGTTTAGTAATGTTGGCTTTATTTCGAATGAAGGTGCTTGAATTGGTGGTCGCATTAAATCCTGGTCTCATAAAATCCATGAGGGTTCGCGGTTGGTTCCCTTAGTTTTCTCCTTATTGAAACTCTTGATGAAATTCTTCAGCCATAGTCACTTCAGTATTCTCTTGTTCTTCACGTCTAGCTTTTCGGATTGTTCCCTCCAAACAGGTGATGTCAAGATCTAGTGTTTCTACTATCAGACTCGAACTCCTAGTAACTCTTGTGTTTATGTAATTGCACAAACAAAAAAGTGGCAAAAACTCCTTAGACTAAACGAATTAAACTAATCCTACTAACTCCCTACAAAGATGCCAAAAAATTGTTAAGCAAGTTTTACTTCTAAGAAAACCCCCAATATTCGCAATTATACGGATCGTAAACTTATAGTATTAAAGGTGTTGATCCCACAAAGGGTTGGTGAACTAGTCTAATTCTAAGTTATCTAAGACCTAAAAGGATTACTAGAAAACAAAAAAGTAAATTCATGAATATGGATTGATTGAAAATTAAATTATAAAATTAACATATAAGGAATCAAATTGAGCACCACCAATAAAGAATCAAAAATCACACGGGGAAGATTAACCGATGAGAAGGGGGATTTATCCTATCATTAAATGTTAAAATGATTACTTTTGAGTTAATATGGTATCAGTCTTAGACTTTCGAATGGTGGATTACTTTCTCTTGAGTTATAATCATTAACCCTAAATCATAACCCCTAATGGAATTATGGAATTTTTAATCTCTTAATTAACAAAAAATCCACACATCCAACTAGATTTTAATCCCTCTAATAGACTATTGGGTCCTCACATGAGATTCTCTTCGTATAAATTACTGATTTGATTATTTGCATGATCTATTACATTGTTTAACTCTCATTATCCAATCCAACCGTTTTGCTATCGATACACTCTCTCGATTTGTTACCAAAGCATGTAAAGACAACAAATAATCACTATACCCAATGTATTAACATAAAAAGAAATCACATTATAATTGATTCAAGAACAAATCCATAAAGGAGTTTAGAACATCATCATCAATCCCAAATCCATTCATACATTCAAAAGAAAGAATAATAAAGATGAAAATTAAATGTCACTTGGAAGGGTCAAAATGGAATGGGAAGATAGCAACACTGCAGCCTTTATTCTCCTTCTTCCTTTCTCCTCCTTCTCTCTTCTTCTTCTCTCCCTTGGATCTTTCTCAAAGTGGCATAAAAATGGAGCTTACTTTTTGGTCTTCTTTCTTTTTTTTATATATGTCTTTTCCATTTAGGGCAAACATTAGGGTTTACATAAGTCCAAATGTCTGAAATATCCCTAAAAAATTTGCATTTTAGAAGCCAGTCTGAGTTTGTTGTCGTGTACGCCACGATCGTGGCCTATAGTGCCATGATTGTGGCACTTGATTTTGCTCTTTGCCACGATCATAACAGATGGGGCCACGATCGTGGTAGACCCACAAAGCTTCTATCACGATCCTTACTCCGAGCTTCCTTTAAATTTCCTTCGTTTTTTGATAGTTGATCTGAAACACTAAAAAACACATCAAGGCACCTTAAATACACAAAATTTAAGCTCAATAACTTGCTCTAACCCATAAAACACTCAAAACACAAATATCTAACTAAATAACACATCCCTAACCTAAATATGCACTAATCATTCAATTTAATAACTAAACACATACTAAACTACCCACTAAAATATTATGCAACCTACAACTATCAATTGTCTTTATTTTTCTCTAAAGGTGACTTCTAAATCCTAGTAGATCTGAAATGTATAAAAGACAGTAAATGAGACAAAAAAAACATAATTAAAAAAATGCAACCCTATCATATCATAAGTTATTATGAATTCAATCCTTTTTACTTATATCATTCATGAGATAAGTTGGTTGGGTCTTAATAATAGGACAAATCTTTGAGTGGAAGGAAGGAACTATAAATGGAGACTAAAGTTAGTCACTGGCTCAAGTTATAGAAATAAAATGGGACTTTTCACTTATAATGAATTTGTTGGTATCTAAATTTGTATAAAACATATTAGAAAGTTATTTCTACCCATATGTATAGAAGCCAAAATAAGTAACTAGATAATGAATAGTTATATAACTTGATGAACATAAGAGTCAATATATTTTTAATATCGACAAATTAATATATATTGTATATATATATATATTAAAAACTTATTAGTTTGACTAATAATTTTATCATGACTTTGCTATTACATAATATTTATTTTTGTTGACTAGAATAATTTGGATATTTCTAACTCTCAAAACTCTTACATATTTAGATTACCTTGGAATTAGGTAGCTGCTCCTTGTAAATAACATATGTATTTGCCAAGGAATTACATATGTTTTAACTCTAGCGTAGACTTTTGTTGGTTTATCATGCAGACCACCACATTAATATCCAAAGCTCAATAACAAATTGAAGTCCAATTCAAAGTGATGTCCTTTCCTCTATATATAAAGGTTATATATAAAGGAAAGGACATCACTTTAAATTGGACTTCAATTTGTTATTGATATAAACATATATACAAAAAAGAAAAAGAACATTGGCTTTTTAAGAAGAAAAAAGTTATGGAGATTCAAAGGTTTTGACTTCATTCTTCTTTTTCTTTTTTTCTATGAAAAATATTTGGATTCCTAAGCTAGGAAAGATGTGCCAAATCACACAACCATATAAGGAAGAATCTCTTTTGGCTGCCAATTCCTTTTGACAAGACGACTCTGATTGTTAGACCATTTGTGAGCCCCTAGGGGTAGGCAGAGCAAAAGAAAACTTTTAGCAAAACTACTATTTGGTTCTAGCGTGCTTGGGGGATCCTCCCCCCAAGCACATGTCATACTCAACCGATATAAATAGGATTTAGCACTTATAAGATCCTTTCCTATCAATAGTTTGATTAAGTTTGGAGTCTCATTAAATTTATTATATTAATCTAAGTGCTTTCTTCTCTTATGATATTTTATTTTAAGTTTGAAAGACAGAGCTCGGAAGCCTTGTAAACTCCTACTTCACTACAAGAATTTTCTATGTACGAGGATTGATAAGAAAAATACTTGATTCGTGTAAGTTTCCCTAAACTATACCTGCTATCAAAGGGGACTTTTTACCTGATTACGCATACAAATATCAAATATAATGCGAAACAGAAGATTTGGGTTCGACTCTCGAGTTCGCATATGACAAAGGGTAAGAAAAAAGCAAAAACTCTTTTTTTAAAAGGTTATGATAGGACAAGCCAAAGCCAATACATCAAAGTCAAGTCAAGTTCAGCAATTGACGTAACTGGTTCAAATACCAGAAGTTCATAGAAGGTAGATTTAATTCGCAATTATCATAATTATTAAGTATTTGAAGATATTTATTATTATGGTTGTCTCATGTTTATTTTGAATCATATTTAGCGTTTAATGCTTTGTGAATGATGTCATTTATATGTGATTACATTTAGTTATGGAAGGTTTGAACAATATGAACTATTCCAATGATCAGGGGGTATGGGATGATATCATAGAGATGTATTTAATTTCCTTGATGGTTGAAGAAGAGAAGAAGGGAAATCAAACAACTGCTTCCTTTGCCAAACCTAGTTGAAAGAATATTAAGGCAGGGTTTTAAACAAAATTCAATAAAGAGTATATTGATTTTCAATTGAAGAATAAGGATAATAGATTAAGGGATACATTGAAGAATTTCAATAACTTACTAAAAGAAACAGGAATTGGCTACAACTCCTTTATTGGTGAAGTTAATGCTATAAATGAATGTTGGAAAATCTATTTAAGGTAAAATATGTCTTTGTTTTATTATTATATCATATTTATTCTCATATTCCTTTTTATCATTATAGGTGCATAAAATGGCTCACAGATTCAAGAAAAAATGATGTAAGGAATTTTTAGACTTGTGTTATTTTTGGAGATACAACTGGAACTGGTATACATGGACATCCATCATCTAAATCTCCATCGAATAGTACAAAAGAGGAACATGAAAATGATGTTGATTAAGATTACTTGTAGAATGAAAAAGAAAATCAAGATATAAGTTCTCCATCTAGGAGAAAGAAATCTCCTAAGAATAAGAAGGCAAAGCAGACACATTATAACATTCTAGAAGAGGTATTGCTTATACTTGGTGAATAATCAAAAAGGAAGAATGATTTACTTGAGAAAAAAACTTAGTTAAACATCATCCATTTCAAAGAATATATCTTAAGAGTCTTAACATAATGATGGAATGTCTGAATTCCTTAGATGAATTGGGTGTTAACGATGTGTAATATGGAAAAAGCTATAAAGGCTTTATATGATTCTCCATTTTATAGGGATATTTTTATGAAGATGAAAAATACAAGGAAGTTGGATTGGATTATATCGCTTTAGTTATATTTTCATGTTATTGCAAATCAAATTCTTATTAATTTGACAATTTTATATTAATCACTGATCCATAGTTTGAACATTTTAAGTTTGTGCTTTGTATGAATATTTGACTTAATGTTAAGCCTATATTTTGTATGAATACTTTGTCTATATTTTATTAAACCTTTTGATTGAATATTTTGTTAATTATTTAATGTTAGCATTGTAAGTACATGGATTTCTTATCAGACTTCGAATCAGATTCTAATGATGAACAAAAAAAGGTAATCATTATTTATGTAGCTGGGGGAGAGAACAAATATTTTCATTTATAAAAGCAAGCACATAAAACTTCTGCTCTACCAGGTCATAATTGAATATTAGACTTTTGAATGGGAATCCTACAAGGATTTATAAAAACTTAAGAATCAGAAAGATAATCTTCTTGGGCTTATGTGAGTTGAAGAGTTTAGGAGGCTTAAAGGCAGCAAGTCATTTGACTGTGGAGGAATAAGTAGCAAGTTTCTTGATAACTATAAGGCATAATGAGACAATTAAAGTCAATATAGAATGATTTCAACATTTGACCTGGACAATTTCTAAGTACTTTCGTAAAGTCTTATATGTAATTAATCGTCTTGCAAAAAGAGTCATTACTCCATCATCTTTTACTAATACACCTCCTGAGATTTAACATAATTCAATTTTGTCCATATTTTCATATACATTCATATATTTAATTA
>JANSVA010000007.1:6531959-6542067 GCA_025504915.1 Erythroxylum reticulatum
TTTTACTAATACACCTCCTGAGATTTAACATAATTCAATTTTGTCCATATTTTCATATACATTCATATATTTAATTATGTCCTTATGATTAATAATTATTTTAATTTTTAGGATTGTATAGGAGCAATAGATGTTACACATATTGATGCATATGTTAACAAATACCATACAAGGGCAAAAGAATTAATCCAATCCAAAATATTATGTGTTGTTGCTCATTTAACATGCGTTTTATATATGTAATAACTAGATGGAAAGGTACTACAAATGACTCTTGAGTTCTTTTAGAAATCGTGACAAATCTATTAAATCAATTTCCTATACCTCCACAAGGTATTATATAATTTTGAATAAACATAGTAATTATGATTCATTTTTAATATCTTTTTGTTAATATTTTGTTCTTTATATGTTAGGTAAGTACTTTTTGATTGATTTAGGCTACACTAATATGCTTAGATTTCTTTCATCATACTGACGTGAAAGATATCATTTGCAAGATTATAGAGACAGAAGAAGACTTCAAGGTCTACAAAAATTGTTTAACTACACGCATTTTTTTATTAAGAAATGTTATTGAAAGATGTTTTGGCATTATAAAAGCAAGATTTCATATACTTAAAAATATGTCGAGTTATATATAAAAAAACAAAAATATATCATTATTGCATGTTGTGTTATACACAATTACATTAGAATGTATGCATAAAGACATAAATTATTTGATAGTTGTGTTGAAAATGAAGAACAAATTATGAAAAGTGAAAATGAAGATGCAAGTTCTCAAGTGGAGTATAATATCACTATAGCACAACTTCGATGTATGTTTTTGAAGCAAGATGAAGTTGCTAAATAAATGTAGAGTAATTATATTATGCCTAATTGATTTATGCTTCTTTTTGTAAATGATAATAATATTATATTTTAAAGAATTATAATATGATGAACATCTTTTATTGATTAGAATAACTTAATATAATTTATTAATTTATATAATTTGTAATGTGTAAATTTTTAATTTTATTTAATTTGCATATATTTTATTTTTAGCTATAATAATAATAATTAATTTAAAAATATAATTTATTATATTAAAATTATTAACATAAGAGTATAATTATAAAAATAGAAATAAGATGATAAAACTAAACAGAATTTTGTTTTCAATTTTTTATGTTAGAAATTTCAAATAAGTATATTTTTATTTTGAATTTTTATATTACAAATTTTTATTTTAAAAAGGTAAAATAGAAATTAAAAATTAAAAATCCCAATTGAAAATAGAATCGGACAAAAGGGTTAAATATTTCTATCTTACTCTCAATAACACTAAATTAAGAAGCTATCGGAAAAGACCTAACTTATCAGTACCATCGTTACCTTTGATTTAACTTTAGTGTTATCTTCCTCTGCAAATCTCCGGTCTGCGATAATAGATTCTTAAGAAATACGATCGATTACCCATCAGTCGCTGAATGCCAGCAGAAACTTCGTTGTTTTCTAGATTGATTTTTTATTTTTTTAATGGGAACGGTTTCTGGAGTTTGGAAATTGGGAACTGAAACTATAAAGACATTGATTTTCTAGCTATGGACGCTGATTCGAGGAGCGTTCGTCTTTCCTCAACCTCTAAGCGATATCAATCAGCTCACCATTCGCGATCCGGTGAGACTTTTACATTTCGAAGACCTTTGTTTTTCTTAGAAATTTTCTGTTTGGCTACTGAAAAAATGTTAGGCAACCAAATGAGGTACGAATTGGAAAAGTTGCGTACTTCCTTTTTTTTAATTTATTTACTAGGTGGGATATTTAACTTTTTCTCTCTACAATTCGAATTAATAAATCTATACAGCTTACTTGATTTTTCTAGGGTGGGCTGTTGAATATGAAATATGATAGGAGATGTAAATTAGGTGTTTTGGTGTTAATAAAGTTACTTCTTTTCCTTTTTTCTCTTCCTTTTGGGGGAGTTATTGTTGACGATCGCTTAATAGGATGTTGTCGATATTTTAATGAGCAGGAGACAATGTCGTCGACTGGATGCTTGAAAGATGTGACTCGGTCGTTTTCATTTCTTTATATATATACAAAGATTTCCCTTCAGTAACATGACTGTTTCGTAGAATCATACGCTAACTGAGAGTAGTATCTCAACATTATTGTTTTGTCAAATGGTGATTTTAATAATGACCCTAAGTTAGCACAGTTAGAAGTAGAACCGATAAGGGTTCTTTAGATAGTTCCTTCTGTGGTTTGGAAACAATAGATCTTATTTTGGAACTAGAGTTCTTAGATGAAAATAGTTCTGTTATTCCAAATTGAAGATTTTCACCACAATTCACAATTACCAGCGTCTAATCAATGGGAGATAAAAGGGAGAAGTATGGTTCTCAAAGACTGAATTTGTTTTGGCCAAACAAAGTTTTATTGAAGAGGGCTGTCGAGTTTTCTATCTCCAAAAAATGTTTGGGGGTTCTTCCATTTACTATTTATGTAGAAGAAACAGTAGAGTGCTTGCAATGCCATTTGCATTAGAAAGTATGCTTTGTTCATCCCTTTCTCCTTCTCCCCATCATTGACATGGAAAAATTTCTTCTACTGGAGCTTATATTGTGATAGTGGAATGAAGTTCGTTCCAACACTAACACAGACAAAAACTATATATAATAGAGAGAGAGAGAGAGAACTGTTAGGAAGTGCAAGTTGTGATTTGTAATTTAAAAGTGACATAGTGTTAATGATGTGATCAAAAGGTAATAACTCAAACTTTGCTTCTATTAGCTGAAATAGTAAGGTGAGTAGTGTTCTTAGTTGGCATGAATGGGGTGCATAGGATATTGATATGAGCTAAACTTTCACCTAGCAAGTGCACTGTAATTATAATATAGCAGTATAGATATCGTTCCAACGAGGATTGATCACTAATACTCAAAATCACACCTTTAACTACTATTCAAGCTGTTAAATATGAAGTTATTGCCTAGCAATTAACAACTATCCAAAAATACGTGAAGAACTAATTAATTCACTAAAAACATACCACAGCTTGCCCTTACCTCCTCTACCATGATAAGTACTAAACATACTTTCTTTACATGAATTTGTGTAATTTCCTCCAGTAAAGTCAGCCACATTTCACGTTCTAACCAACTATCAAGATGCATTTCTGACATCAAACACCCAGTTTTTCAGGTCATGTAATCAATCAAAAACTATCTAGATGCATTAAAAATCAATGAAACTCATGTAATATTACCACCAAAATTGTCTAAGAGTCCAATATTTCAGGTTATATTAGTAATCCTAGCTATGCTTTATCAAGATCTAATAATCAATTCATCTAAGAATTTTATACATGTATCAACTCAAGGTCCATGTTTCAGGTTGCTTTAATGAATAACTTGCATAAAAATCAAAGAAGCATTAAGAACAGAATAAAGCATAAATTCATGTGTTAAAAAGATAACAATTAAACAATCAAATCATGGTAGAATAGGGTTCGATTCAGCCTCCTTTGGCACTAAAAAGAAATTAAGCTAACATGTTTGTAAACAAAAACACAAATGGTAATAAATTCAGAAAAGACATGATGGAAATAATACAACGAAAACCCCAACACTAGGATAATCCCCTCTTCCCAGCCTTCTCTCTTGAGTGCAGGTTGTGTAGGTTGTGCTGGGTGTGAAATCTGATATGTGGCAGCCCCTTTTATACTGAAAAATTCGTAATATCCTTGTCCTAGTCTGATTAGGAAGGTCTTTTCTTGATTTAGAAGACTTTTGTATGCCTATTTTGGAGTCCTTTTGCATATAAAATTAGCATCTGACCATATCTCTTCAATCCTTCCTATTTTAGCTCCAAAATTCTATCAAGAGTTCTGCAAAATAACATAGAACTAATTAAGTGACAAATTAGAAGTCTAAATTAACAAAATAGGGCACAAAGTTATGCTAGAATAGAGAAAACATACTAAATAGTACTGCATGATTTTTAGGCATTAGATATTGTTTCCTACAACTACTAGTTAATGGCACTGACTAATAAATTTTGTGCTAACAGATCCAGTGGTATTAGGTACTTGACTTTTGTTATTTTCCAAGAAAGGAAAATGAAACAGAATAAAATAGCTGAAATGAGAATATGATTTTCCTTTTTTCAGTTTTAGACATTACTCCATTAGACAAGTTTGATATTTCATCATCAAGATAGTGAAGCATGCAGCTTTCCCAGTGAGGGGGAGAGAGAGAGAACCTATGCTTTTTTGTCTCACAAGAACTATATGCTTCAATTAACAGCTTAGCACTAATGTAGAATATGGTAATTGAAATAGCATAAACTGTGGATTAAATAACATTCCATGATGTGGAGGTAATTATGGAAACTCTTCGTGACTCATCATAATAATATTTGTAACTGCAGATATGTTTATGGGGTTTGAGGAAATTGATGGAGATGATGACATAAGGGAAGAATTTCCATGCCCATTCTGCTCAGAATATTATGATATTGTTGGCTTGTGCTGCCATATCGATGATGAACATCCTGTGGAGGCAAAAAATGGGGTACTTGTTTTCACATCTTTAATGGCTAACATCTTTCATTACAAATTTTCATCTTCTGTACGCCGGCTCTGTGCAGGATTTCTTCACTATTATTATGTGGTTTAAAACTTTGTGTTTATGTTTAGAATTTCTGAATTAGGCCAAACAATAAAAATGTTCTGAATGTCACCATGATATCTTATCTGAACAATTTCCTGCATGCCAACTTGAAACAGCCATTGCTGGTTAGTATTTACTGGTTGCTTCATTGATTATTGTTGATTCACGTACATGACTGGCATTTAACCATATTTGATGTGCTTGATGATTTGGAAAATCATTCTGCTAGGTTATGATTGTCTTTGACGATATGATCCTTGATTATACCTACATCAAGTATATTTGTCTACATCAGTGATACAGATTGGGTTGATTCCCTACATAAACAGTTTATTGTGTGATACCATCCCTTTGTCTGGTGTTGTGAGTTTCCTCGGATTGAGATAATTTGGACGGTGGCTACCTTTGCCTGGCCTCATTTTATATTTGTGGAACTGGAATTAGTTCCTTCAGTAAAGGAATTTGATTTAATGAGCTCTGAATTTATATGATGGAGACTTTTTTTTAATGTAAAATGAAAAAAAAAACTAATTTGAAGGGTTTTCCTGTCCATGATTTATCCTCTTTGTTTACAGATTTGCCCAGTTTGTGCAGTGAGGGTGGGGGTTGATATGGTTGCGCACATAACTCTACAACAATGGAACATATTTAAGATATCCTTTCCTCTAGTTAATAGGGGCTCCAATTCCAGGAATTTCTTTGTGGATTTGCTAATATGTTACATAACTTTATTGCTAAAAAGAGGAGAAACTGTTTGTATTTTCCAGTGAATTTTGCAACTAGTTTTTCTTGCAATAAACATCATACATGATATGCATCTTTATCAGGGTATTTAATAAATTAAGACCATATTTGTTGCTATTCTTGGATTACCTGTTAACTAAATGAAAATCTGAATCATAGGCAGTGAAGTGTTGTCAAAATAAGGACCCCCAGTTTAACTTCTCGTTGCCTTTGGCGTAAGAATTGCTCGGACCTTTTGCACCCCTTTCACAATGATTGTCATTTTATGATTGTAGGAAGTCTTGAACCAGGTGGTTGTTTATTGAGTTTGAACTTTTTTAATGGTTTGATATTCGTGTAAACATGCTAATAATTAAGCATTCATTATTGGTTTCCTTTTCCAAACTTTTCAACTAAATTATTGGCATCTGAATACAGTTGTCCTTCAGTTCTGGGTTTTTTGCAATGCTTCACTATGGCCTTAATGTCATTAGTTCCTTAACAAGTGCATACTTGCAGCATAAGAGAAAATCACATAGAGGTGGACCTCATTCAACCCTTTCTTTGTTGAGGAAAGAATTGCGAGAAGGAAATCTACAATCACTGTTTGGGGGTTCGTCGTATATAATATCCTCATCGAATGCAGCACCAGATCCATTGTTGTCTTCATTCTTTTTGCCTATGGCTGATGATTTTGCTAGTGGACTGCCTTCTTTTAAAACCGAAACAACGTCAGAAAAGAAAGCTTCAGATGAAAATGTTGCAGTACGGTATGTTTCTTGTTCTTCTTTACATATTTTGCATGGTGATGCATGGTCCTGTAACAACAGAATCAACATCAACCGGCATACGTCCATTGATAAGTGTCAAAGTAAGGGAGATATCATGATTATTCCCATGATTTTGATTTTGAAAGGCCCACGAGTTGATATTTTGAACAAAATTTATTGTTCTGTACATGGATAAGACAACAAATTAAGTTGTGTAGGAAGATTGTTTGTGCTATTCCTTCCCTTAATCATGTAGCCTAAACTTTCGATGCTTCTATGGTACCTTTCATGACAAATCTTATGTTATCGCTTATTGGTTACAAAAATATGAAGTTTGGTGATTCAGTTTTAAGTGCACAGTAGTCTTTAGAGCCGTCTTACGGTCACATGCATGCATACTCATGGAAATCAAGTTTGTGAAGGGACCTATGTCCATGTAAAGACCTCAGTAAATTAGAAGTTAAGAGGTTAGGATGTCTCAGTTGACACATTTTCTGGATTGAAGAGTTCAGTTCATTAACTGAAAGATTTTGTGAACACATTTCAAAGGGTTACCTTGCAAAGAGATAGATGGGATGTACGTTGAAACTTATCTAGGAGTAAGCATATAAGATGCCTGGTAAAACTTAACTAGGAGGATATTGAGATAAATCTCTTTTTCTTCAAAAGTGATGGAATTCCTTCTTTTGTTGGTGATGTAGACCTAGTTTTTGTTGCAGTTAGCTGGAATATGTTATACGATTAGCCAATAGTACCTCTCTGAAAATATTCTTCCTTATCCATTGCTTTCATTTTTATTTTTGTCGACAGAAATGTCAAGTCATCACCCTTATCTATCAAGGACCAGAAAGAGAAAGCGAAAAGGAGTGAGTTTGTCCAAGGCCTGTTATTGTCCACCATTCTTGACGATATTTTATGAAGTTGATCCATGCAGGTTACTACAGGACTGGACGCGAAAATTGCAACTAGAAGCACCGTCATATATAGTCCATTGGTAGATAATATCTCTATGTATTAAATGCAGAATGTTGAATAAAGTGTAGGAACTGACTGGAAGTTATGTTGCCTCTGTACTTGAGTTGGTGGACCTGACAAGCGTTTTCTTTCAGGTCATATTTAAATGAGAAAAGAAAATAATTTCTTCATAGAACGACTCTCGTTTTGCCATGATTTATTCTGTTGGCATTAATGTGTTCCATCTAGTGGTAATGTAATTAGATTTGTCCTCCCCTGATTTGAAATATATGTACATTTTAATATAGCTAAATCTTTTAATTCTGGTTGGAGTTTGATCACCGTGGGGTTCATTTCAATTGCGTAGCAGCCTTGACTGAGTTGGATGGCTTTTCCAGTTCAAGATAATGTTGGTCATAACAATCTGAGTTATCCCATCATTTCCTCTCTCAACAGGTAAGGTGCTCTTGGCTCAACTTGCATATATTCTAATTAGTCTGTTTCCACTGTTGCCCGTGAAATGCTATTGGGGGATAAACAGCAGAACTGAACTGGTGGTTTTGTTTTTCCTTTTGGCTACTGGAGACTGGGAATGATGGCGACGCTGCTTAAGTAAGTTTTTCAGTGGGGATGATTAAGGGGCTGTTGGTGATGCATGATTAAGTCCATTAGAATTTTGAACCCATTAGAGGAGGAAAAGTTACATGGTGATGGTGTAACTTAAACACCAAATTCTTAGGTTATAAATAATTATAAGCAATTTCTAAACGTTTGCTAGGGGTTTACATGAAAGATGGAGAATATAGCGAGTCGTGTTTACGTATAAGCGACTGCCACCTGTCATCATTAGACAAAAAACTAATTTAGGTCAAAAGGTTCTTTTGGATTAGATTAAAAAAATGACTAAATGAGCCAGAATTAGGGCAAAAAGGATTGTTTAAACAATTAATTATAATAAAATTTCAAGTTATACTCAATTTAAACTTAAAAAAGTAATGCTAAAAGGTTCAAATTTTTAGTTTATTGTGAAAATAGTCAGAAACATGGCTCATTAAATCAAATTTTTTACTTGTCATGTGTTAGACACATGTCACTTTTTTCAACTCATTTTAAAAAAGAATCAATTAAATTTAAAAAAGAACATTAAAAGCCTATCCCCATTTATGCCTATTTTCTTTTGTTCTTGAAATACAAAACTTCCCTACGTAGTTTCCAATGTGTGTGGAGTGTTGCTCACTTTAACGTGTCGCTATTGTCTTTTGCAGTTGGGTACAATTAGGAGTGTCTCTAGGGTGTCTTTATCGCTTGTGATTAGGAGTTTCGTTATTGCAATCTTTTGGGAGGTGAGTTCATCTAACCCTAAATTATTTGTTTGAGAATTAATTCAGTGTTGTTGAGTCTGGTTATTTGATTTTCTATAGATATCCTCATTCTTCTATTAAATTTCATGCAACTCTAATTCTTTTCAATAACCTATTTTGCTTCCTTCCTATCGAAACATCAATAGTAAAGGTAAAGGCAGAAGACCAAATTCTTTCTAATAATTTAGTGTTCTGTTGTTGAATTTGGTTAGTTGTTTCGCCTACTTCCAAATCACTTTTCAATTCTTTTGTTCTTAAAGGCATGTCATTTTCTATCGATTCAATTTACTTAATTTTGTGTTATGTTGTTGAATTTGGTTATTTGTGTTATGTTTTTCTTTTGTTCAGTTTTGTTGTTGAATTTTGTTAGTTAATTATGCCTTGATTTATTGTGCTTGTTATTGTCCAGAAACATCTTTTTAGAATTCTTAAACCTCTCCATTATAACTCTCCTTGTATGTATGGAAAGGCGTCATAAACCTCCAACCCTTCATTTTGATGACTGGTTATAAATTGCCGAATAGAGCATTCAAATACACTTTTCATATGAAGATGATAAAATGGTCTTCCAAGTCTCCCTTCGTAATTTGGTTGTTAGATATGGAAAGAATGTAGCAACATAATATCCTCAAATTAGGATGTAGGTTTTTATCCATATAATTAATCAAGGTTGAAATTTATTGTGAGTATATATTAGAGAATATCCTCTCATCTTTAGACAACTCTAGACCTTTTACACACAAGTTAATATGCGCAGACTTGAATATGCTATCTTGTGAGGCACTTAGTGGGTTTACATTCAAATTTTTATTGAATTTCTCAGTACAGCTAATTTCCATTGTATATTACTCAATGTTTTTGTTGGGACCCGTTTCCGGAGCCCAATTTCGGATACTGAACGTGACCTTAATCCGATGGAATTTCCTTGAACATCATCAATGCCTCTCCTTGCTCTGATACCACTCGTGTCCGATTCCGCTTGATTCTAGAACCCAACTCTTGCGGAACATCATAAGACTCTCAAATCTTTACTTACACCCAAATTCTTTAACACAATACTTACAACTAATTTTCATCATTCACATTTCAATACCCTCAAAAAGAGTTTTACAAAACTATAATGGCCTTTCAATTCACAATACAATATAATCCGAAATCTCAAATTTCAAATGTTACAAGAACTATAAAATAGCAAATGAAGCAATTCCTCTAGGCTCTTGATCACTTGATCTCCAAGCTATAACCTGAGGATGGGACAGAGAGGGGGGTGAGCTTGAAAGGTCATGGGTTACAGTTTATAATAAAAGATAACCAAAAACCTTGAAGCATTTTACTTGTCTTAGAAAATATCCTATTAAATCGTAAAAATGCTTGCTTTTCCAAAATTCTTGCTGTGTAGTCAAAATTCACAACTTACAAAACATGAATGCATCAACTTGACAATTCACAAATGCAATGCACACAAATGGCTTGAGGGTTCCATGAAACAGAATGAGGAAACTGAAGTTTACCCCATGAACAGAATGAGTCCATTTCGGAGCTCATATGCCACAAGCGGGCATCCGGGAGAAGGCTCTTGTCAACGTGCACGTGACGAACAGAATGGTTCCACTCTCACCCAAACAGAAGCACATAAGCA